>JAZGTK010011779.1:0-15355 GCA_036877625.1 Ambastaia sidthimunki | reverse complement strand
TCAAACTCGTCGCTTTATGCTTTCAGACAAATCACGCGAAATGCAAATGTAATGTTGAAAATTGCATGATTTATTTGTTAGCATTTTAAACTGACAATTGTACAGGTTTATTTTACTTCGAGCACACACGGTGGTCTTACGGTCTGAGAGGGGCTCAAGGCTCAAAGCAGAACTGATCAAGTGTATAAACGTTCGGTAACATTTAACAATTACTCGTTTTCTGCTATTCATTTCGTTATCAATTATTTCAATGCAATCGTGTGTATTCGTATGTGTATTCATTTGCTTTTGCTGTACAGGTATCGCTGATCTGTTCGCAGATTTAAAGCTCATTTGATGCGCATTTAACCCAGTATTGTCTCTTAAGATGTATTTAAGTTATAATTGATTCTTGTATAGACATGCTGTTGTATTCAGTGAGGTGGTTGTTTAACCCTAAAAACCTTTCTTAGTTTACCCGTCTTAACTGTAAACTCGTAAGCAGACTTCTTACCAATTAACACTTGAGCGATCAATACTGTACATTTCTCATTGTCACCGTCGGGTCCACTGCATAGATTCCAGTACTATCAATAACTCCAGCTGGACGGGGCGTTTGGCCAGTTTCACCCCAGCCCCGGCGCTTCTTGTCGGCTATTGTCGATAAAGGTTTGTTTTTGTTGGCGTGCGGTGTCGTATTGTTTTTAGTCCTTTAAACGCATGTAATTTCTGATTGGTCAGTTAAGCGGCGTGGAATGTCGTTTGACCCAATCAGGACACGAGAAGACTTCCTCGAGGACCTTTACAATAAATGTTTTGTATGTTTATCATAAGTGACCAAGTGAAAGTGAGAAAAGCAAAGTAAGAAATGTCTAAATAATCGTTTTCTTTGTTCATCTGTTGTTGTTTTAGTGTGTTTAGGTTGATAAACGTTTGTATCTGGCTCATTCTATATAACACTTACATTTATTCATTTGGCAGACTTACAGTGTATTCAAGGTATACATTTGATCAGTATTTGTGTTCCATGGGAATCGAACCCACAGCCTTTGCGTTGCGAACATAATGCTGAACCACCTGAGCTACAGAAACACTAAGCTTTTGACTTATTTTAACTTATTTTAAGGTTGACAGTGTAATAATATAATAATGTTGACAGTTTTCACCTCAGATGTCAGGTCACTAGGCAATTCACTGAATGCCTCTCATCTATAAAGTTTCACTTTAACAGAATAAAAAAAAACAAAGTTGAAGTTAGCACCACCACCCCCTTCTGTAATGTTTAGCCACTAATCCGTCCGCATGACAACAAATGCAAGACCAATAAGCTGCATTTTTTTAATAAGCAACTTGAGCTCCACTGTATACAGAGTGACATGACAGCCTCTCCCTTTAACATTCATAATAGATAAACATGCTTGTTGACCAAAGCCCAGCTGTACCTTAAAGATAGTAAGTGCTATCTTTCGACCTTGCTTAATGGTTTTGCTAATATTGGGGAAGCATAATATTTATCCTCCTCTGTCTCAACAATTTATGTTTGAAATGTGAATGAAGTTTATATATGTACAGTATGTACAGTATATACATAGTATGTATATACACATAGTAAAAAGCCTATTTGGAGAGAATTGCTTTGCTAGGCAAACACCACACAGCTGATAATATCTTAAAAAGACCTTTACAATAAAATGTGTAAATCTACTGTAACTTACCGTTAGTCCTAAAGACAAGAAAGAAAGAAAGAAAAACATTAAACATGTTGTTGGTTAAAGCTTTTGGAGTGATGAGGCATTTCCCATTATGTTTGTCCCGTCCCACCCCCACTTCTTACACATGTACACACACACTCGACATCCTCATACTCATCCACTCCTCACACAATAACATTTGATTGGCTCATGTAAGGTCTTTCAAGTCAAGATTTATTAATCGGATGCATTCCAGTGCAGATTAGCAAAGCCCAGCCTTGATCTTTAGGCTTGCACAAGCAGAGCCATGACGCTGCCGAGAAGCCAGTGACAGCCAGCCTTTCA
Source organism: Ambastaia sidthimunki (assembly GCA_036877625.1). Lineage (NCBI taxonomy): Eukaryota > Metazoa > Chordata > Actinopteri > Cypriniformes > Botiidae > Ambastaia > Ambastaia sidthimunki. The sequence goes on along the minus strand of JAZGTK010011779.1, from coordinate 13,340 downwards.
TTCTCTCAGAACCAACCCCCCTCGTTCCCGGTCTACAAGAATTAATACAGGAGAGAACTGTGCTTCTGTCAATGGGGGCAGGCCAGTAATGTGAGACTGTAATTACTAAGAAGGGAGGCTAATAGGTAGGCATGATATTTCACTAAAGTAACTATGTAAACACAGCTTGTGGAAATGCTGGCATCATTGGCAAACAATTAAAGCCAGTAATTTAAAAAGACAGTAGGGTTATTTTTACGTAAACATGGTGTTGTTTTTGTTAAATCATTTCTCAGACAAATCTGTGCCAGTTTAGCGAATGCTAACTCAGGTGGCAGTGATGTTCACAATAAGTTTCTTTTTGCTATGTAACCCTTTATCTAATAATAGTAGATGCTAACCAACCTCTTTTTGCCTCTTTCTTCTGTCCCCAGGGGTCCTTACCAAATCAACCAGCAATTTGCTTCAAGGGGAACCAGGGGGTAAGATGAATGTGTTTTTCCTCACCACTTCAGATGACTACATAAAACGGAATGCTTTATGGAATGCTTTAATTAGACCTGATTGTTGACTCGTGCAGCAAAAACTCGTGGCACCATTCAGCTGCCTGCATACTCTCAATATTTCATGAGCTTTCAGGCCGGAGAGGGAACTGTAGCTTGCAGTGATGCCACCCTTAGTGTCTGCTTAACTGGATTGGGAACGTTTATATAATTATTGCTCGCCCGTTTGTGGGCTCAGTTATGCGAGCTGCCGCCGCAAATTAGGACAGTGTCATCGCTTGGAGATGACATGAGATTCCTGGCTTTCGTAACATTTGTGAAGCCATTTGTTTTGCATATATGAGACAAGAATATTGTTATTTATGACTAGCAAAATTGGCAGCGTGTGCGGTCACACTGTACAGCCTAGCTGGATTTTTGGTGGGGGGTGCATTCCAGTCAAACGGCTGTAAAGAAAGATGCCTGTGTCTAACCGGATTAACACATTCAGCCATAGCACCTCCCCATTACTGCCTGCAAATCTCACATATGTTAAAAACACAATCAGGCCTGTCTAAAAACAAACCCATCTAATCCGAAAGCAGAACCCCACAGCGCTGGAAGGAAAGCGACCGTACACCAACAGTAGACTGTGGGGTCACCTCCAAGCTGCTTGCCAGGTTACTGGGTCACACCGGTGACTGGAAAAAGCTTTGTCACAGACACTGGGAGGAGGTGAGGGGTGTCGGTAAACCCAAGGGAGCCTCTTGCATCTCTTTGCCTGTTGTCTCAGTGCAGACATGAAAGACCTGCGACAAAGAGGGGGATAACCGTGGCCTCAGTGTCTCTTAAAGACGCCATCATTCCACCCCCACTTATTCCACAATTACAATATGCTAAATACTGGCACATGTAGTGGGGCAATATCTGATTTAATGAAGTTTCCTTACAGTTTGAAATTGGAGCAGTGTAGTCGTGTCAAGTAAATACAGTCAAAAAAACATTCTAATCGTCAAATTAGATTTAGTGATTATGTCTTTAGCTTATTACATATTCAAATTGGCTGCGCTGAATTTGAATGTTCACCCCCCCAACCCAGATAATGGGGTGCTGGGCATTAATGAGGTATTCGAGCCTTGTGTGTATGTGCGCGTTCATGTGTGTTTGTATGTGTGTCAGGGTGACAAATTAAGCTATTACTGCTGGGGGTAGGGAGTGATGTTAAGTCCACAGCACTGAAACCATGTTATCAGTCATTCTATTAGCTGTAACCTCAGGATGTTTTACTTCAGTCAGCCTTGATGTAATACGGGCGGTCTTGGTCTTACGTGGATGAATATCTGTGAACAACACTCGCACGACCCACAAGAGATAGACATTTCAATTTCTGGCCAGGCTCAGCCAGGTAATTTTCCATCACCTGCTGGAGGGCTGCCCCATACCAGGGAATTCCCATAAACGTTGTCCTGGCTGATCTCCAGGCCTCTGAGGGGCATTCTGGAAAATCCAGGAAGTTGCCTGCTAAATTTGTCAGCTAGCATTTTTCACTACCTAGAAAATGCATTGATAATGCTTTATCAATAATTTAGATGTAAAAACAATTATTGGCCTATGCACAGATGGGGGAGCTTTAATTAGCTCAGTTGTCTCCAGCTGTGGAATGGGATGATGCAACTACCAAGAAATAGCGTAAGATGTTTGGAGTGTTAGTGAATTTACTTTCATATTGCAGGGAATGATCTCCGTTCCTGGGGGATTTATGGAATCAGAACATCTTTGATGGTCTCGCTGGGGATAGTGACACACAAAGACTGGGATTTCACATAATACAGCTGGACCAGATTAGTTTTAAAGAACCTACCAATATAGATGTCTCAATAAACAAACAGGGATTTTCTTTTATAAAATCAGAATAAATTTGAATTCAGAATTTGAAAGCATTCTAATCATATGAGAACTGCATTCAGGTCATTGTCTAAATGAATTTTGCATTTTAATAACTTTACATCACTTAAGCTGTGCCTTTGACTCTTACACACCCTAAAACACTTGTTTATGACTCTAAACAGAAGCTCCAATACACATTTTCCCTAAATGATCCTGGTGTGTGTGGTGTGTGCATTGTATGTGTGTGGTGCGGTGTGTGTGTGCGTTGTGTGTGTGGTACTAGCTTTCGGAGGGAGATGGGGTGTAAAGCATTCCACTGTAACATTCTCATGGTGTGTGTGTGTGTGTGTGTGCGAGTGAGTGAAGGTTTAGCTTCCCCCATCCGTTTGTCCCTCTTGTCATCAGTGTGATTTTCTCAACCTTATTCTCTCTGTTCTCTTGCTAGAATTCACTATCTCGCACCTGTGACGATTCTGTATATGTGACGTGTGTTAGAATGTGCATTAGTATAAAAGTATGTCTTTATACATATATATAAGACTATTTGTGACTGGGGGACTAGAAAGTGTGTCTGTTAGTTACTTTGCTTATCCGAGCCTGTGTGTGTGCTTGTGTGTGTGTGTGCCTGGCCTTTTTTCTCCCTTGAAAGCTAATTAGAATGACAATAAGAGGAATGAGTGTAGAAGGTCCCTGGCAGCAGAGGCTGTGTGGGGGGAGCTGTCCCACGTGTGAGAGAAAGGGCACGCGCCACTTCTTTCATCCAGATGTGTTGTGCTCGGCACCATGCACACGGGCCTTGATGCCTGTCCTGTCTGGGGCCCAGTGTTTTGACTGGCAGAGCTATTTACTGCTTATTCTTCCCAGGCCATCTCTGACCAAGTCATTGAGTGTTTATTTAATCTGTAGCCTGTGATTTAATTTAATTCCTAATAGTCTGATATAAGACAGGGTCCAAAATTAACACCAAGACAAAATTATGGGGTATAAAATCACAGTGGGTGTTTTTTTTAGACAGGCACAGTTTGATAAAATAATATTTATGCATGGTGAATTATTTTAATTCACACCATTAACCAGTGTGGCAAAAAACATTTGCCAAAAAACATTCCCATTTGGACCCGGATCTTAGCAGTAATCCCATTTAGCACCGGATATTTGTTTATATATGTGCATACCAGATTCCTGAAGTGAGACATTTTTGGTTTCAAAAGTATCATCTAATGAAAATAAATGTGATGTGTAAACCTGTTCCGTATAAACGGAGCCAATCGGAGCCAAAAATTGTACGGGAAGATCAGACACTCCAGGCCTTTCATGCACGGACACACATGGGGGCACGCTCGCTGTTCTCACACGCCTGGACCGACTTCATAAAGACCGTGTGTTTATTGCACCTTAACAGGCCGCAGCTCTCAAACATTGGCTGTCTAGCATCTTTGAACCCATAACACACTCATTTGATGCATTTCAGTTTATTTTCTTACTGTTAAAGCTGTAGCCATTGACATAGATAGGATCTGGCAGTCTTCAGTCACATGAGTAGATCCATTGATTCAGCGCCTGCAGCGGGGTGCATCGGCCTGGCCCAGCTGGACGCATTTCTCTTAATAGTTTATAGTAGTTTTCATCACGTGGGTTGTTTCAATCTAAGTTGAAGAGCATTCGTGTCCATGTGTAGCCGGCATGTGGCATTTAGAAACGGAAAACGGTTTGTTTTTCTTCGTGTAGTTCAACTGTCATGATCATCCGGCAGTCAGAAGTGTGGCTGCTCAGGAAATGAGCAACGTTCCTGTAAACAAACGTTGCCTTGAAAACATTCTGCGTTTCAGCAGTGAGCTGTTTTGCACTTTTTGTATCTTGTTTGTTGAAACTAGAAAACTTAACTACTAGAACTAGAAAATAAGATGCTCTGGAACTAGAACATAAGACTATATATTCAGTATGTTAATGTCTGTAGGGTATGTTATTTAGACTGAGTGACTTGTCAACGTTTGTGCGCTTATGTACAGAATCTTTGCCAAACTTAAACCATATTTGCTAATTGCTTTTTAAAAGTGTATTCGCTTTTGCGTTTGTGTTGTCGCACAAGTCTAGCATGTGTGTAAAGAAAAAAAATTAGAAAAAGATGACAAATATGTCACACTGAGAAAAAAGATTGTCATGAGCCTGTTAATGTTAAAATTGAATTTTAAAATGGTGTTGCGTTGACCAATCAGAACAAAGATAATTGTTTAGCTATTGTAATTGCGCAGGCCACAGCGGATGTTGACGCCCCCATAGACCTGCTTCTATTTAATTTGCTCAGACTCGTCACTATAGTAACTGATAGGCAAGTGGAGGATGGCTCCTGGCTGCTTTCTGAATGGGCTGAATATGAAAGCAACACACAGGGTGGTCTCCTCCCCCATTACCCACACACACGCACAGAAGGAGGGTTATGGAGTCAGGTCGCCCAGCGCTTACCAAGCTTGACAGATTAGCCCTCAGGTGGTAGAGAGGAGAGAGAGAGACAGATTTTGCTTGGCATCCGAGGCAGTTCCTTGGGGATTAGGCAAACATCACAACCCCCTCCACCTCACCCACCTTTCCTTCAGCTCCCCCTACCCTGCAAACCTCAAAACCAACCCCCCATGCATCAACAGACATTCACCCCCTCTGATTTCCCCCATTTAAATGTAACGGACTTCAACTCGTTGCCACGACACTGCCTATGAGTGATTTAATGTGAAAGACAGAGGCAAGCTCATGCACCACATTGATGGTACGTGACTCACAGCAGAATCCTTGATCAGATGCTAAACGCTGTGTTTGAGAACTCTGTCGTTTTTAAGATGTATGCAAGGTTTTCCATTAGATGTTTGCATTTTGTTCCTGTAGCCTGTGTTTGCACTGGCCACAGAACCCTCTCATAAATGCCACTTGTTAGCACTGTTATCACTTCAGTCGAATAGTGTGTGTTTGGCTTCAGAGATGAAAAACGAAATCTATTCAAAATCTATCAGTGTGGGCACTCCAACTAGCAAGAGAGCAACAGCCAATGAAAATCAGAGAGAGATGTTTCATTCACAGTTTGTTTCCCATTCAAATTTGTACCATTTCCTGGATCTTGTGCTTCCGATATGCAGAGAAATTGACAAACTTTGTCCATATGACAGAAAGCAAAAGACATTAAATGTTTTTAAATGTGAACAGGGCAAAAGCTTCAGTCTTACAGTGAGTGCTTTAACATGCGGTCAAATGTTGTGATGAGGCTCTGACAGAAACATTTGCTCACAGCTCGTTCCAATAATTGTTCCATTTTGCCCCGTATGGAGTGGATTACCGATAGACTTCAGCAGTATGAGCCCTGTAATCCCAAATCTCTGTTCGTGTACTATCTCTCTCCTCCCCCATCTCTCACTCTCTCTGCCTCTCTTTTTCTCTCTCTTTCGGGGGTCATGTTGTGTCGCTTATTGATGCCGGGCATGGATGCCCCAGCCCCACCCTTCCCCCAGCTCTTCCAACAAGTCACACTTTCTTTCCGCTTATGAATAACGCAGGGTGAACTCCGTGCTATTGCATGCGGCGAAAACAAAAGGCGAGCGCCTCACCGGAGCCTCAGACGAGCACACGGCGAGACGAGAACAATAGTGATGATAGTGATAAGGACTGACTGTGCAGTTGACCGAAGCCACATGAGGATGCATAAGCATAGATGACTGGGGGTGTGGATGTATTGAAGGAAGTGACTTGCACCCCCCACCATGGTGCTTTTCTTTAATTGACGTTTAATTTATTATAAGAGTCCAGTAATTAAAGCATTAACCAATACAGAGTCATGCAGGTGATCTTGTATTTTTAACGACTGCTGTATTTTTAACAAAGTTTATATATACATGAACTTAAAACAGAGTCATTTAAATATATGTAGTGCATCAGAATGAATATTATTTTATATATCTTGACTTTGTTAGCAAACACACTTGTGTGTAGGGGAACTTGCTGTCGACAGAATTAATCAGCAGTTCGAAAACAGCGCATTACGCAAAGCCCCTAAATAGAACATGCTTATTACGTGACTGGTCAAGATTCATAGCTGTGCTGTAATTGCAGTACTGCAGATAAAAGCAATGTTGAGTTTCGACTGTTAGACTTTTTCTAGACTTTGTCCTTTTTTTGGCTGCTAGAGTTTTTGAATGAAAGTTTCAATCTTTAATGTTCTGGCACGCAGAAAGATAAAGAGTTAAACAGTAAGTCATCTGGCAGCTGTAATTGTTTACTAGACGTGGGTCGGTTTCAGTGCCCTTGCTAGAAAAAATAATGCCAAGTTTGAGGACGAGATGTTCTGTCTTTTCCCTTACAGAGCTCAAGAAAGAGAAAAAACCTTCCCACCTGAATCAACACAGCAACTTCTCTTCTTTCCAAACAGATGTGCATTTCATAGAAACAAAACACAACCGCTGAGAATGTTTTGAGTACTTTAAGGCTGAGTTGCAGTACATTGTAGCACCTCATAAAACATGAGCATTTTAATGCTCTTAGAAACAGGCTGACTTGTTTTTTTATGATTGCCACAGAACACAGTCTTTGTCTTCTCTGTAATGGCCATAGCCCCCGCTAAGACTTCTGTTCCAGCCCAGTTCACACCTCAAAACAGACCGAAGATATTTAATATCTCCAAACACACATGGCACCATGCGGCAGATGTGGCCTCAAATGGACTGCAGTTGTAGATGGCTGCTATTGTAATTTGCTCCCTTGTGGATTTGTTGGGAATCTGGCAACATGTTGGAGATTGTCATTCTGATGTTTGTCACATGGAAGAGGTGAATCCCACCTGTTTTTTCCATGCATGTGGTTTCAGTTAGCTTCATATTTGAATCTAAATTGTATCTTAATTTTAATATTGATTATCCTAAACACACTGTAAAAAAAGATTGTGTTTCAGTAACCCTTCAGGGAGTCTGTGTTTGCATTTTAGCTTTGCCTTCTGAACTACCCAATGTGCTGATCTTAAAGCTGATAACATCTTACCTGCTGAGCTGTAGTTGGTTCTCGTGAAGAATAAACAAACTAGTGAAAAGGCAAATGCATTAGGTCAACTTGAAACATGGATCATAAACTGTCCTAATTGTCTGGAATTTATCCATAAGGTCTGACCAGCAATTGCACTTTTGAATTTCTGTCTTTGAAAAGCATCATAGCATGAATGACATGGACTGTCGACAAGCTGAGATGTGGACTCCAAAGACTTTTGAGTTTCCCACAGTGTGTGGAAAGCTATAGTCTTGGCAAAGGGGAGTTCTTGTTTAATGGCCCTTAAATCTGCCTTACCCATAAGATCTAAATGCCCTAGTGTGATCCCTCAGCCATGAAAACCACCTTCTCCCTGGAGATAGAAGCTGGGAACTGAGGGGGTAAATTACATTGCTTATGAAGATGGAGAAGGAAACTGGGAATGAAAGAAGAGGGCCTCGGTGACCTGCATGACATTGATTAATATCAGAATATGAAGTGTGCGGGGTGGTTGGGTTAGGGGTCGGTAACTGAAATGTACCATGTAAAGGGGAAAAGAACCAGGGCTGGGGGAGTGCTTGTCATGGAGGCTAGTGTATGGGGGATGTTGAGCTGATTCTTTGGGAAAAGGGGACTTTAGAGGGGTGGAAGAGGGTGAAGACTGTAAATCCATGACTGTGTTGTTGCCTGCAGGGCGGCTAGCTTTTGTTTACCAGTCCGGCCGTTATTATAGAAACATAAATTTCTGTTTATTCTATTGCACCATTGCTTTGACCTACTTCAGGGACCTCCTTGACATGACTTGTGGCTTGTAATTTGGGATAAAGATGGCTACCAGTTTTGGCAGTGTCTTCCAGCATTTTTATTCCCAAGACCACCTATTGGCCACTGTTGTCCTTGTTTTGTTTTGGTGTGTGGTGTTTGAGAAGAAGGTTCATTAGTCTGATAGTTTCTCATTTTGAGCTGCAAAAACTGGGTCATTATCAACGTTTCCTCAACTCAACCCCCCTGTCCATCCCTGTGGTGGCCTACTGTTTGATAGCATGTTGCGATTGTTTGTGTGCATGTTTTGTTGCACGGAAAGCTAACAGAAAATGATGGGGGCAGGGATCTTACCATGTGGGGGTTGTGGGACCGAATGTGTGTTTGTGAAACAGAGAGCTTTCATTGGCTCCATGTGGCTGAATACATGACTTTTTTTAGATATGTAGGATGTAAAATTGCCTGCTAGAGTGTTTTGTGCACTTCATTAAACATAGCTAAAACAAGTCTAGCGTTTTTCTTAAAATGAAAAGGTCATTGTTTCTGTTCTCAGTAATGTTAATGCAGTTGTAAACAAGCTACAATAACCCTAATTAACCTATATGATTATAATGATATGATGGCTATTTGATATTATATGGTTGGAGAACATTATTTTGCAAAGTTTCTTTTGTTAAATGGTAGGAAATTAGTTCTTTCTCTGTGGACATAGTTTGTACTGTTTTTTGACAGATTTCATGCCTCAGGACATAGATGCATTCTTTAAACCAGTCTTTAACCAAACTTGCTCACACAGCATAACCCTTCATACATGAAACAGCCTGTGGCTCAGTTTGACAGCAAGAATTAAAGGTGCTGAGTGTTTTTTTTATTAAAAAAAATATGGGAGCTCACACACCTGAAAGAGACCATTTTAAACTATTTAACAAGTCACGTTTTGTGTCCAAAGTCATTGTACTTTGCCACCAAATTCCTGGACATGTTTAAGCACAAACAATAAGCCTCCTAAAGTCCATGTATGTAAATGATGTAGACCTTAACTATCAGTTTTTCAGTTATCCTTTTTCCTTAAATCTAGGGCACTGCTTCTACTGAAACATCTGTCATTTTTTACTGGAGGCTGTTTGAAAGGCAGTTTTTAATGACGCCGCAATACCTGTTGCTTAATGAGTTTGTGTTTTGAATTACCTTCCTGTATGTGAAAGTAGGTTTCTGGGCCTTCCCTGAAGAATATATATAGCTTGTCTTTTAATATCAGTAAGAATCTGAATAGTGAATCTGAGGTTATATAGAAGCCACTGTGTGCTAACAGTGAAAGTTCAGGCAGGTTGCTTGTACATGCAGCTTTGTACCTGCAGACTCACAATGTACCTCCACATTTTCTCACCATGTGTTTGCCTGTTTTGAATCACAGTTTATTTAGCTTTGTGCACATAGAACATAACTATGACTGGCCAGCCACCGTATTGATTTCCTTTCACAGGACTTTGAACAGGTTGTAGACGGTACTGGTTCAGGGCTGCATTTGTTTTGACTGCCCTCAGATAACTGCAAGCGTTACGTAACTGAGTCTTTTTCTAAGTCGTGACCCTCGTGTTGCCTCAGAACATAAGCTTGGAGCTGCAGTCGAGCTAGTCAGTCAGCTCCATCAAAGAGTTCCTCTGTGCATCTCTCTGAATTTAAAGTTTTATACCACTGAAATGATTGTCTCACTGTTGGAAACTGGAAAAATAGCACTTTTTACCCAATGTAACTACACCAGTGTAATGCAACAGATAAAGACAGTCAACTTAGTAGACAGTAGACACAGTCTTTTTGTTCTATTAAAGGGATAGTCCACCCCAAAAATGAAAATTCTTCCATCATTTACTCACCTTCAAGTCCAAACCTGTATGCATTTTTTTGCTTCTGAAGAACACAAAAGACGATATTTTAAAGTATGTTGGTAAACAAACAACAGTGGCACCCATTGGCTTCCAATGACTGGACACAAAACTGCTGAAACATTTCTCAAAATATCTTGTTTTGTGTTCCACAGAAGAAAAAAGTCAAATAGATTGCAAATGACACGGGGGTGAGTAAATGACAGGAAAAGTTTCATTTTTGGATGAATTATTCCTTTAACTACTTTAAATGCACGTTACTTAGCCCTTACTAAGGCTAAGTAAAGTGCTAACATGTGCTGTTTTATTGGCTGACTTGTTGGTTTATTTCAGAAGGCCGCCTTTAGGGATCACAAATGTTACAAAACAAGAAGCAACTTCCTCACATCAGATAACAGTTTGTGTAATTTTGGTCTTGTATCTTTTCGATCAAGAGTGAGGATTTTTCTGCAGGCTCTGTCAGACGAGTGCTGCAGATTTCCTCTCACTCAGCCAACATTTTCACCAATCCCCACACAAATATGTTAAATGAAAGTACGTTGTTAAAATAGCTGTGAGTGGATGGATAAAAGGTTCATTTATATATATAATTTTAGGTCCTCTTTACAAAACAACCTTGATAGCTGTTACGTCATAAACACACTTGTCTTAGAAAACATCATAATGTATGTTTCAAAATACCAAATTTTTACATTGTATTTTTTGCATTTTATTTTTTATTTAATTGTATTGTTATATTTTAAAGCCATCGATTTTAACTAGAGTTTCCAAGTCGTTCTGTGCAGTTTTGTCAAAACCTTCAGCCCAATAAATGATACATTGTTTTTTAGGTGGTCTGAAACCTCTAACAATGGCCTCAGACCCCAGTGCTTCTTTGTTGTTGAGCCCCCAAATAACTTGTTTTCCCATGTCACAGTCTCAAGACTGCACGTTGTGTAATAGTGCAAGTCTTAAAAACCCACGAGGGCTTATATAATTAGCAAATTTAAATCCTTTTGTTTTTAGAAATAGGCAAGTACAAACCATCCTGTAGTGAAATAGATTTTGGTACTGCAAGTACCGGGAAAGTAATGAATGTAATTACTTTACAAGGACATGCCACATGTGAGTATTAGCAGAACACTGTGTTGTCTCTGATGCCCATAAGTTGTTTGTGTAGCTGTTTAGTTTTAGTTTAATTTATTTTTTCTCAATTGCCTTGTAAAGTAAGTGTTATCAGCTGAAATTGTCTTGATTAAAAAGCCTATGTGTTCAAATACTAAGAAATAAAAAGCTTTTTATGTCTTTCTCTGGCTGTATATTGTGATGAAAGTGCTCATGTAATTTTAGTCTTCAGATTGTCATGTGTTTGTATGTTACACAGGTGTATGTCCAGCAAGCCACTTAATAAAAGTAAAGCAGGGAGTCATAAACAATGTTTCTCATTACAGTGTTTGTGTATATGTGCTGCAGGCTAATGAGCATTAATTATATATAAAATGTGTATGATTTATAAAATGTGTGTGGGGGGGTTTACTTTGCCATATATTGGGGATAAATTTGTACTCAAAAGTAAGCAAACCTGACAAATCTGAGCAAAACCTCCTTTTGGGACGTACTCATTTGTAGAAACACTATAAAATATAGTAAAAAAAAAACGTAATTGTAAAAATGTGGAAAGTTTTCTGTTAGGTTTAGTTTATAGTATGTATAACTAGCTGTGCATAAAAACAATAAAACTCCCAGTTTATTACACCTAAACTGAAATGACCCAGTTTAGGTGTAAATGTAGGTGTGTGTGTGTGTGTGTGTTTGTGTGTAGGTGTGTGTATAAAATGATTTGACACTGATCTGAAATGTGTTTGTTTTTGTCATTTAACAGTATATCAAGATTCCTGTTTCTACGGATTCTCCAGATTCATTACGAGTCTTCTCATTCTACCTGTCCAGTGACAGTAAAGACAAACCTCAGGCCAGCTTTGATTGTATTCACCAGTTTGTCTCTGGGTAAGATGAAATAGATCAAACTGTTATGCCGATATCTGTGCTTGCTTCTAAATGTTCAAATAGCTTTAATTTTGTTTATATCTATGGAAAATAACAAATCTTAGTTTTGTTTATTGTTCTTCAGTACTCGGCTTCTAATTGGGTGGTTCGTTTTGACAGGATGCACTGATTGGTCTACAAGCCATTAAATAAGATTAAATAAGACCATCCAATACACCATCCAATTACTTTTTCTTGGTAATTTTGTTTGAGCTTTTGTATTTTAACATACATTTAAAGTTTCCGTTCAGTTTTTACTCCCACTTTGATGTTTTAGTTTAGTATTCGTATTTATTTCATTGCTAGTTTTCAAGTTTTACTGCTAGTTTTATTGCTAGTTTCTGTTAATAATAATGATAAATTAATAAGGCGAGTCCAGACTCAAAACTCTGTTCGGTTACGTTAATTCGGGTTTGCAGAATGCAGGTTTCAGTTTGTTCGCATCAACATTTGCTCTAACCTTTGAACCCAATTTCCATGACAGTACGTGGCGTCATGGACAGTTGTGAAGCTGATGTCTTGTTGAGGGCAGCGCTGATCTCTGAAGCTCAGGGAAGACTTGCAGTCTAACAAAGCTCTGCTTGTCTTACAGAAGAATAGCATTTCATCGGTTTGTGGGAAAGAGGATACAAGGCAATTCCACAAAAACCGGTTAAGGCCATTAGTCATAAATTAGTCATTGACTTTCCGGCTGCTTTGTGGACAAAGGGCCAGCTGTAACACAGATGACACTGAGCAGTGTGGAGCGTGGTGTTAAACATGTCAGTCTTTATGGAACAGGAGGGTGAATCTGTGCTATGATCTCAAATGATAATAACTGAATAAACAGTACACTTGCAAACCATTTGCACGTATTTCTTGAACTGTTAACGTTACCTATGAAAAGTTTGGACACACCTAATGCAGAAAGCAATCAAAGCTTGCATTTTAACTTCGGAGTAGCCACTTGTGCAGGATCTTCATGAGGTCCCACCTGGAGTGTTTTTGGTGCAATACTGGTGCAGTTTCTTTATATGCTAAATACTGTTTGTCTACTTTTCATTTGCATTTATGCATTTGGCATAAATACTTTTATCCAAAGTGACTTACAGTACATTCAAGCTAGACATTTGATCAGTACGTGTGTTCACTGGGAATCGAACCCACAAGCTTTGCGTTGCTAACGCAATGTTCTACCAGTTGATCTACAAGAACACGTTTTCTGATAAAAGTGTCTGCTAAATGAATGAATGTAAATGTAAACAATTATTATACAAACTTAAATTTTAATGAATTTTGTAAGAAAATTATTAAAGACAGTGAACATTTGACTGGTAGGGTATATTAA
>JAZGTK010011778.1:0-15357 GCA_036877625.1 Ambastaia sidthimunki | reverse complement strand
CTGAGGGCTTTAGGGATCTCTGCAGGGGATGGTGGCACCAGCTCCACACGGGCGTAATGCCAGAATGTAGCTAGCCGGGGTTTGGAGTAGCTGACAGCGGCTTTACAAATAATAGTACAAATTATATTAATCATCCCAAATGTAAATAAGACAGCATAACATTCACATATTTATATATAAAACAAAATGTAGAAGATAGACGACTACCAAGAAATAAGATAAGGTTAAAAACTAAATCAATAATAAGATCAGAAGATCTAAGATCAGAATATGCAAAGACATATCGTCACACGTTGACATTGTCACTGTCAACTTCACCACACTGCCGCGGGACAAGCTAAGCGACATTAATGTATTTGAAGCAGAACACCGAAACACAATGAAAACACAACACTAACATTGTATTGCTGGTCTTTTATCTTATGTTAGCGGATTATCACAGTTGTGTAATTTATAAATGCACATAATGTTTGAATGAATGCAGGTTTTCCTTGTTTCTGCGGCCTGTTCCTCCAACCGACGAAACCAAAAGCATACAACTCAAATAAATAAAAAGTGATATAAATCCTAATAATATTTAATCAACAAAATATATATTCTTACCGCCGACCAGAGTTGGTACTTTAGCCACTAGTTTCTGTACGGCCTGGGCCATGATTAGAGCTGCTGTGAAGGTTTATCCACCGCTTCTCTCTATAAACCAAGGCCCTTCACCGAATGTCACCTCCAGCGAAAGACCCTACAATCTAGGAGGCACAATATATGCCTGACGTAAATTTCGGTCATGTCTATACATACAGCTGTATAGATGAAACATTATAATGTTTAACACAACATGTACTATTTAATAAAAATACAATTATGCAGTAGAATGAAACATATACAAAGCATTTGCCTTATTGCAATAATTTTCACGTAAACAAATACGGCACAAAACTGCCGGCTAAGTGGTGAATCGTTCGCGTATATTCTGCTTATTGGTAGTCCAGATACTAGTAATATTCTTCTTCAATAAATAAGACGTTTTACATGCCTGACACACAAATAATAAACTACAATTAGACCAGTCTTTAAAGAACAACAAATATATTAAAAGTATTATATAATCTATTATATTGTTAAGTATATTACAGGTAAAATACTTTCTGTCATCACATGTTTTGGTTATATATACAAAGACATGCATTTATCAGGCATTGTTTATATTTTCACATAAAGCTATAAAAATTATTCATATATGTTCATCTTCATTTAAAAACTTTATTTGCAGGAAGACATCATCCCTTATTTAAAAGACATCAGCATCAATGCTAAATGGCAGTGCTTCATAATAGCCTAAAATACAGCAAAACCTAAATTAAAAGTTAATGTGGAGTAAAACAGAAACCCAAGAACATTTATATCACTTCTCAGCAAGCATTTTAAAATTAGGCACATGGAAATCAACAATGTTAAAGTTCCCTTGCCATATGCACACGAGTTATTTACATCTAAAGACACATTAGCAGTTTCAAAAGAAAAATCCTGACCTCTTATTTACATAACTGATTGATTGCATTGATTATAAATATGTCTTAGGCAGAATGACCAAAATCGAGACAACTGTATATAGAATAGACTTTCAATTGTTTCCCAATCAAACTAGTATAGCTGTAGTCTTGGTCTCACAAATGACACCATGAAACTCTATTTAAACATCACTCTTAAATAGCTAATATCAAGGATGTTATCAGGGCAGTTGTAATGGCTGCCCCATAGACATAATATCCAGGTGGACTTAGTCCTGTCATCGGTCAATCATCAGCTGTCTGCTGGTGGTTTAGCAGCTGCATTAAAGACATTTTCCTCCACCTGCAACAAATATTACATGAACATGAAAAACTCCTGATTTGTGTTATACACTCATAATTAATGCAGTATTTCATTGTATGTGATTGAGTACAGATTTATATTATTGCATACCACAGAGGTTGTCGCTGGTTTGTCTTCTGTGATTGGTTTCCCATTCATCTTCAACCACTCATAACCTTTCTGATCTACTACTAACAAAGAAAGAGATGTTCCTCCTTTCTTCACACATAAGATCACATCCTCCACAGACTCGTTCTCCACATTCTGTCCATTCACCTCCACCACAACATCACCCTGCAGGAGACCAGAACTATCTCCTGGGCCTCCTGTTGCCACCTACATACATAAAACAACACTATCATAATAAAACATTAGTTGTTTATATTTATGCTGGTTGTTCATATTAATATTATGAGATATATTCGTCTTATATTTCAGAATTATGTCATGATGCATGACATCATAAAGTATAATACAAGTAACTGTCACATTATGTTTTTTCTTTAAATGGTAATGTTTTATAGCTTTGTAATTTATATACAAGTTAATCTTGTGGACTATGGCCATTTAAACATGAGATCCTGATATCAAGTCTATCTTTTTATCAAGTCAAGTTATAAAATTATATCCAGGGGTGATTCACGTGGTGTATAGTTCAGATAGTGCTATTTAGTCCAGAATAAAGCTTAATTCTTATCCTGGAAACAAGCCATAATCCTATCTAAAGTCAGTATCGTTTAAAGAGTGTTTTGTCAAAGAAAGGACCTCATTGTACCTGGCTGATAAATGTGCCAGGTTTCTGTTGGACGCAGCCCAAATTGAAGCCAAAGCCAACCGAGCCCCTCTGTAGCACACAGAGTCTAACGTTAGGATTGATTTGTACACTCATCTCGGGCTCAACAGAGGGCGCTATAAGCTCCACTGTCGCTGGGATTTCCCTTTTCACTTCAGGGCTGCGGGGTGGAACATCCAAACAGAACAGCAAGGGAGAGAGGCCAAGCTGAGAAAAAAGTGATATCATGACTTTTTGTAGACAAGCAGACATAAGGTAAGGAAACCAAGAATATCTCCATAAAATTTGGAGGGAAGTTTTGTAGGGTAGTAATAATAATAAGGATAGATTATCTTTGATAATCTTGCCCCTTAATCATCAAGTAATCTATATACAATAAGTGGGGTGGGAGAAGGAAAAGGGACAGTTGTGAGTAACACAATGTGACATGTCAAAGATATGTTAAAGCTTTATGCAATACATTTTCTAAGTAGACCAATACATAATGAATAAATAACCTCTTATCTGCCCTATTCAGTTTCTCACTCTGTATATTCACCTTTGTGTAGAACTCTTGGCCCTGAGGTGGCATAGTTGTTAGGGTGACCTGCTTTCCACTCTGTTTGATTTTGCTGACAACTTCCTCATGACTTAGTGAGTCTGTGGACTCCTCATTCACTTCAAGGAGCATCTCACCTTCTTTAACACCTCCCAGTTCAGCAGGGCTGCCTTTATCCACCTCACCCAGCATGTGGACTGTGTGAACCAAGCATAAGTATGCAAATAAACCATTTGTGTGGCTGAATGTGAGAGTTAAGGTCAAAGTGTGTTTGTGTCTCACCACTGCGCCCAGCCACAGCCTTCTCCTGCTTGAGTAGGAAGCCGTAGCCCTCAGGCCCCAACACCAGATGCAATCTGCGGGGCCGATAAGGCATGTTCTCGACTTCAGCCATTGCTGGCAGAATGGGCATTTTTCTGCGGGCATAACTCTTTTCACTCTCGCTGTCAATCACCAGAACGGTCACATGGTCACTCTTTTTCACCTGCAAATGGAATCAGTCATGTGAATGATAAAACAAGAACCATTACCACTCGCTTCAGGACTGATTTGCCTAACCCTGCCAAAACAGATCTTGCAACCTTCAAGAAATGTCTAAAAGCACTCTGTCTAAACTCTATGTCTAATGACATCTCTTCTGTGAGTACTTATATGAATCCAGTTAATGCACATAAAACATTATTTCTATATTTCACACTTTTATCTGTTTCTGGTCTGTATTTACTGAACAATCCTGAAACACATATTGCAGCACTTTTTGAGTTACTGCTTCCTTAGGATAAATGGCTTTTGTTGTTGTTTCACTGGTTCATGAAAAACTTTGTATCTAAAAGAAGTCCTTGTAACATTACTTACCATTTTGCTGATGGCAGAGTGTGTGAGTTCAGAGGCCATGGCACCGTTAATCCAAACCAGCCGGTCACCTTTCCTCACTCCTGCCCGTTCTGCAGTACCTCCATTTACTGGGCTCATTGTAAATTTGCCTTTCTCACCTACAACACAGAAAAACCAACATTATTCCAAAGCAATCTGGGATTTAAATAGAAAAAGATGTACTTTTATTCTAGTTTTTTATTCAGAGGCAACTATAAGTGATCAATTAATAGTTTGATTAACCTAAAAAGTATTGTGACTCTTTGGCACAATCAGAAACATTGCTTTGAGGCTTTGTTTGTTTGAGCCTCCCAACCAGTCAGACATAACAACATTGGCTCAGCCAATAGTGTGAGTTTAGGGAGGAACTATCTTTGTCTTTTAAACTTGCTTCTGTTGAAAAAGGATAATGACATTACATGAAAGTTGATTTTAAAGATTTACTTCAAATGTAAACATGATGGTTCTTACCCTCTACAGGCAGTATGTTGAGACCCAGGCTAGATGCACCATCTCTTTTAAAATGACAGAGCCGAGGAGGCTTCCATCCTTCCCCTCGGTTAACTTTAGCCAGCTCTCTAAGGTCACGACCTTCAGACACCGTTTGATCATAGACCTGTTCGTCCAGCACCAGGAAGCAAATGTGTGAACCGCTTATGTGAATCCTACGGGCCACCTGAAGAAGAGAAAGAGGGAAACATGGATGGATTAAAGAACAAGTCAGCACAAAGCTTAAAACGAGATATTCACAAAAAAATGCAAAATAATAACTAAACCCCAGTGGTCAGTGGTCATAACTCAGCACCTCCATGTGTTCCACGTCGTCTACAAACATTTCATTGACTTCAAGCAGCCGGTCTCCATCCCTGAGCCCACCCCTCTCTGCCACACCGCATGAATCTATCTGCCTGACAATATGGCCCTTCCTCCCTCGTTCCACACGCAGATGAAAGCCAAAGGTTTCTCCTTCCTCCCTCTTCAGAACACACACGCGTGGTGAGCGATCTGGCACAGGTTCTGTTGGCACAGATGACAAACTGCATACATTCAAAATGTACAAACAATGCTAACAGCATTTCCCTTGTATTTTTGCGGCGCTATACTGTTTTTGTTACTCTGATACTTCCACGCTAAAATCCGATTTTTGAAACTTGACAAAATCAATGTTATGTACAATAATGTTACAGTACTGCCTTTATTTGCTAGACTGATAAATAAATGCAACTATTATATAACAAAGTATTAGAAAAAATAAATATGACTAACCTGTATCATCTACGATCACCATGGCTGGATTGTCTATTCCCTCCTTTGGATTGAAGCTAAACCTTTTTCGTGAACATGAGAACAGAATCAGCATTTACTCTCTGATAAGTTACAGCCAATAGGATCCAGCATACTCCAATAAAGCAGTCAATATACCAGCTGCATAAGTACTTTATTTTAGATAATAAAACGAGAGATCTGGTGAAATCATTGAAGGGCGGCGTGGCTGTGCATGTGCGCTCTTATCACACCAGAAGGCACAAAGTCAAAGCTGAAGAGTCTCTCATGAGGTAAAAGTCTGCAGTGCTTGTGAGTGAGTGTCTGTGAATAGAGATATTATATAAAACAAGACTTACTCCGTCAGTTCCATGCTTTCATCCAGACCTAAAGGAAGAAAGATTAATATAAAACGATGAAGACTTTACAGTCAAGCCAACCACACCTCACTTTCTTGGACAAAAATTCACACCACACATTCCAAGCACTGAGTCAAGATCAGTCATTTAGTTTCAAAGTTTAGAAATTGACCTTGAGGTTTTGTAAACAGATACTGAGTCATCTTATTTTGGACATAGTGGCTCATCTGCAGTGTCCTCCCTTTAAAAGTTCAGATCTGATCTGAATCTGGTCTATTAGAATTTTCTAGAATTGTATTAAAATATTTTCACCACAGTGGGAACGTAATGTTTATTAAGCAACATGAATGAAAACAGTGTATGCCTTTGGTTTATAGGCTTTGATTAAACAGCTTAGTTATATATACTTTTCATATTTAAGGATGTTTGCATTGCAATACTGAGGCCCATATTTATGTTTACAATTAAAGTTTTACATGAGATCACAGTGCGGAAAATTGCCTGGAAAATCATCGTCATCAAATTGTGCACATTTCCTGGTTTGTAGTTAAAAACACCAACATCACAAATATATAGTATTAAATGTAAAATGTAATAAATCACATATCTAATTACCTTCTTTTTACACTAAAAAGTGATAAATGAACTGAACCCAGTGACACCCAGAACCCAGAATTCACTCAAACATCCAACCACGAGTGACTATGATTTACAAACACTGTTTTTTTTAGTAAAGATTGAGATGAAAAACATTGACTAATACAACAATAAACAGTATCACATCATGGCCACAATACCCTGTAACTATCACATCTCTAAAAGCTTTGAGATATTTTTGAACATTCATGACCATTCAGGCATTAAACCAATTTTGCCTAAAGCAAACACTTTAATTGACACCCCAAACTAACCTCAAGCTTTTCCTCCTGCTAACACATTTCTTCTAATTATTAATTAAAACATAAACCATCAGCATAACATTTTTGTGAGAACATGTCAAAGTTTGCTTTCACCTCATAGCAAAAAGTGGTATTTTTAATTTGATGCTTCTATGCACAAAAAAGGAAATGTAATTACCCAATGATCACACCAGCAAAATCTATAAGAAACTAAAGAGCTGTAAATCTCTGTAAATAGAATGTATGGATGAACAGGGATAAACATATAAGCACAGAGAGGCTGAGCACAGGAAGAGGAGAAGGTGGAGGTACCTGTGTTGTCTCCTGGTCTCACAGTGTCTCCTGACAGTGAGAACTCTGAGTCTCCGGAACACACTGAGATTAAAGTGACACACTGTGTCATTATCTGTGTTTCTCTTTGTTTTCCACTTTTAATGGCTGATCTGACTGTGTGCTCAGAGGAAGGGGACATGATGTACGTAAGACCTCGTGTAAAACCCACCAAAACAACACACACACATACAGTCATTCTCATTGTATATCTCACACCTGCCAAGCCTAAATACAACATACTTTAAAATAAAATAAAACTTTATTGCCTCACCCTATAGAGCTATAAATTGATTAATGCAATTACTTTGTCTTTAAGAGGCAGCAAGGACAATATTTAAGGAGAGAGAGGCGTATCTTTTTTATATAACATATGTTATATATTGTATATCATATCACATATCATATATCGTTACAGGCTAAGAAAAGAAAAGTATACATTCGTTTTTTTGTGTACTGTATATACGAGATGAAATAGGGAGGTTGAGGAAACGATGGGAAGGAGTGAGAATTCCACAGCTGTAATACAGAGCTGTGAATGTGTTTTTTTCTGACGGACACAGTGCTAAACTGCTAATTGGAAAAGTGCCAGAAAAGAAAGACTCGGCTAAGATTTCAGCTTTTATCTTCTCAGAAAGTATAAGCAGAATTTAGAAGAATGAAAGAAATGTAATCTGAAACAGACCCAATGACATTTTGATGTCAGTGACAATAATACTGGTAGTAGTTCACTATGAAAACGAACAAAAACAATCATTTAAACAACACAATACATGGCATTTTATCGTATTGTTGACACACAGTCAATATCATATCACAGTTTCGATTTCATACACCAAGATTTAAGCAGACTGTCCATTCGGCAATAAAGCTTGCTAACTAAAGAAAAATAGATCTTAATAAAATTATTATAGAAAATAATGTAAAGATGTGTAGCCAGGACCACTGCAGAGACAGAAAACCTTAACAGTAGGTTATATATAAATGCATTTATTGTAATCATTTGAGCATGGTTTAGCACATATACAGTAACTTGCATTTCTGATGAGACAAACGTAATTATTACACAGAAAACTGGGAAGCAAACTTCAATTAATCATGTTTTCTGCACACACGGTTTACGCAATCTGCTTTTCAAGCCAAAACCTTGTGAAATATTTTCATACATAAAAGTAAATCGAGTATCAATTATTTTTCAATATTTCAAAGTCTATTTGCACTTCACTTGCGTATCTTTATTCCAATCTGAGAGAGAATTCTGAGAATTATTTACTTGCATGCTGCGTAATAAAGAATGATGAATGTATGAAATGAATTAATTAGTAGTTAATTAAATGACTGCTAATAATGAGTGTGAAATATAATCCCGGTTTCTCTCTACATCTTTCAGCTCAGACTCCATGTACAGCAACTCAGAACAACACATACTAATATCACATAAACACAAAATGTTTTTTTTTTTTACAATAGAGAACTGACAGACAACCACTGGAAATATACAGAATATTCAAGGATTAGATAGGAAATATCACACACTAGGCACAGAACATTACTATTGCTATTAGTAACAGGTATTACTCAACTCTCTATGCTAGAGATTGTAACTGCACATCTCTGTACCAGCAGAAGAAAAATTCAATCTTGTGAACATTTCCCAGTTCTAACCCTGTTCAGTGACTCTAAAGGAAGCAGAACACATAAGATGCTTTATCTAACAGGCTGCAGATTGGTTAGTATCACACAATATTGAACACTGTTTTGTTAACCACTGAGCAGTAAATAGTCTGCTTGCCTTTCATTGATCTTTGTTCTGGAGCCGATCTTTTGGAAATTAATCATCTACAGCATGACCAAGGGTGCTCACCTAAGATCTTGGCCGACCTTGTTTTTTCCTGGGTATGCCGCACGTCAAAAAAAGCAAAACTTAGAGCAGCATTTTTTGATTGCAGAATGATCAAAAGATCATCTTTAAAGCTATGTGCAATGTTCAGTGGACAGATTGTTCTAGAACAAGAGCAATCAGACCTTACAGTACTATGTGTAGGAGCTAAACTGACTCTAAATGCTACTGACTGTAATGAGAACTTTCTGTTCTGAGGGACAATCTCAATACACCCTTTTTATTTCTCAAGTGGCAAATTATAGTAGAGTCAGCTTGATAAAGCCCAATGATAATGTTTCTAAAACAAAACTAAAATGTCCTGAAATTAATCCTTTGCAGAGTTTTTAGCAAAAGAACAAAGTTCTACTGGGATGTATTTTTTGGAGTACATGTGCAAAACAATTCTTTACATCATCTGTTTTTTGATTCCAAATCATCATGCAGATTCCAATACTCCCTTTTCCATCAGTGCATGTCATATAAATAAGTATAAAAATAAAATCAATTATAAATTAATGTAATAAATTAACCAACAAAAGTGCATACGTTTTTACAATTTTGCTTGAAGCATAACACATATACTTACATTGTATATATACTCAGGTTATTAGTATTTGTCAATATATAAGGAGACATAACACATAGCAGAAGAAGTATTTTCAGAGTATTAACAATCAGTCATTTGTAAAGATGTTTGCATTGCACTGCAGTACTGAGTAGCCTGGCTAGGAGGTATAGTAGCAGGAAGTGTATATACAGCTGAAAACAAGAGGCAAAGATTTATCCATCCAGGTTCATAAGCACACAGTGTTCATCCAGTTTTCCATGTTTCTCATGACACACGCTCCTAGTCAGGTGTGTGACTGTGTCCCTCCTCTGACATCTAACTGCAAATAATCCTCAGCAACACAGTCCAAATGTTCAGGTAACAGTCACAAAAAAGCAGAAAGAAACAGACCAGCAGCGAGTTCTAATTTCACATAATGGACATTCACAGAAGGATCTTTAGCTGTTATGAAACAGTCTTAATATCAGACACGAGGATTGCACGTAATTTCCTGATATGTCTTGTTCTTGGGTAAATGCAACTAGAAAAACTAGTTTCGTCCCAATTCACATTGAGTTCTTCACCTTGTTTGGTCACTGTAGGAGATTTTTTTTACAAGTTTAATGTACATAATGATCCCTGCTGATGAAAATAAGAGAAAAAAATTCAAGACGAATGAACAACCATTTTTCTCTCGAACATCCACAGAGGCAGTTGCCAAAAAATTCAAGGTAACAGGACAGACAGATTTAATACTGATGGCTAAAATGGTTGTCAAGCAAGACATTTTCGTTCTCCCTTTTAAAATATTACAGGCATCATCAAGGGCATTTCTCAGATGTTTCGATTCAGGCTGGCTTTGCTCAGAAAGCAGGTGTCCTTTAAATTCAGCTCTTCTTGTCTTTATAATAAAAAGCTCAGTGTAATGTGGGAAGACAAAATGGTATTGAAGATTCACTGGTTGGAAAATTTATATAATCCACAACCAACAACTGACCAATCACAGCGCAGTTCTTGGATCAACTGTTTGCTGGTCCGAAAGTGCCCCAGGCATGCAGGGCACTGACTTCCACACATATAATCTGATTCTTTAGGAGGGTCTGAATGAAATTAGCAATAAGACAACATGACTGTCCCTCAATCTGGTATCAAAAGACATGTTCATATGTTGGCAGTTGACTAATCCACATGCTATGAAGGGCTGTCATAGGATTGTCATTTTAAATACATCCTGACATGTCAACATGCTTCATATTCAAAGTCACATCAGGCTACAATGCTTTTACAACTGCATGTAATACATTCAAAAATGAGAATCAAAGTAAAAATATTTCCCTTTATTAATTTACTGTACTATACTCATCCGAGAATTAAAAATGTAACGAAAACTGAGCATATATGTTGCACTACCAATCAATGGCCCCGGAATCAGTGCATTGGTTTCTGTGTCCTTTAAAATGTTATGTGCATTCATTCATTTTCAGTCAATGTGTGTGTGTATTTATGCCTATGTAAAATGAAATGTATGTCTAATGATAAACTCTAGCCTAACGCTCTGATTTGACTTTATAACGCAGGACTAGGTAAGTGGCAAGTCTCAGAACTAAAAAGAAGACCCCCAACACCATGAAGTCCACGTAGAGCTTTGCATCTTCTACATCCAGGAGCTGAAGCACCTCTTCTGGCTTCTGAAACTTACACACTAGGCCTGGACACTCCAGCTCTGAACGGTTCATGCCATAGATGGAAAGGATCACCCCTTCAAAGCCATACCTGCAGAAAAAGAGATCACATACTTCAGTGTGTGGGTTCTGAGGTGAGCATGAGGTTGGGTGAGGCCTGGTCAGGATGTTCTTGAATGACCTGACATATGACACATAGGAGCTCCACTGAAGATATTTGGGAATGGTGTCAAAGTTGACGAAGAAGCCTGAGAACAGAAGGACCGGGATGGCAGAGACTGGACCTATGAATGTGGCCACCTGAAGAACAGAGGAACATAAAGGGACCCTAGTTCACCCAAAAATACTCAACATCATGTAAACCAGCTGTTAACCGTTGTATAGTTCAGATGTCCAAATGGCCCTGGCATGAATATGTTTAATTAATATATATGTAGGAAATGCATGTAGTATAAAAGACTCCATGAATAAAAATTATTAAAAGCAGTCTCCAAAATACTAGTGTACCTCTAGAAAATATGGTCGTGCTCACCAGGAGAGAAAAACATGTTTTGAGCTACATGCTTTTCAATAAAAATCTGAAGAGCTTAATAAACTGATGTGTGTTTACACTGCTGTGTTCATATTGTATATAAGTATAGATCACCTCCATTTCAAAGTGCACATACCTGCAGTGAGGTGGATGCAGCTCCAATGAGAAGCCCCAGTGACTGAGCCACCAGAGCAGTGGAGGTGGACAGGGCCATAAACAGCAGATACCTGCCTGCTTCTGGAGGCTGCTCTGTCATCCAGTACACTATACTGCAGTACATGATCGGACAAATGATCTGAGAGTGAGTGAGTGAGAGAGAGAGAGAGAGAGAGAGAGAGGGAGTGTTTCATAATTCACATTCTTATGTATTGACATTAAGTTATTTAAATTCAAGGCAAAGCAGCTTAATAGAAAATAGTATAGAAATAAGGAGAAAAGAAATGAAAATTATGACATCAGAAGTACCTGGAATGGAATGTCCGCCATAGTCTTAGCCAGGTAATATGCCTTTAGACTGTACCAGTAATTAAGATGCTCCCGTATAAACACAGACATCTCCAGTGGAACTGCAATTAAAACACATACATTATTAAATCAACACTTCATTGAATTAGATCCAAAAATGTATAAGGACGATAACTCTCAGTCAAGCCAATTAGAGAGATTCAAACCAATTACAATCTAAAAGCATTTGGTAATTACTCAAATCAAATCTATTTTCCATGCTCATAAACTCTTACACACACACATGCGTACACACACACGCACGTACACACACACATACGCGCATACACACACACACACAGCTTCTCTTACATGTAAGGACTGTGGGCATGAGTGCAGCAAACATGAGGAACAACATGGAGAAGAAGAGGAAGCCAGTGTTGTTAAACACTTTGCTGGCATCATTTCCAATGTTCAGGTACAGCAGACCAATCAGCACCCCGATACACAAGTGTGACATCACCCTCAGGTGGGTTAATACCTGCACACATGCACATTGATTTTGTGGCTTCCTTTTTGTAATAGACTAATTTACTTAGTTACAAGTTCTTTGCCGCATTCTCAGATAATAAGGGAAGACAATTCCTACCATGTCCCTGCATATAGTAATGAAGGTTCTCTTGAAGAGAATGCAGAACTGTGTGAGGGTACTGGTAGCAAACGTGTGTTTCTCAATATGGCCTGAATCCTGCACGAAAACACAATAATACAAAAGATGGGTGGGTCAGAGAGAGAGGAAATGATAAACAGATGGATTTTGTGTACAAGTGCATCACTCACATTATAACATTGGGAGGGACATGATGTTGTAGGGTCATTCTTATCAAGGGAGTTCTTCTTGCCCTCATCGGAGCAGAGACCTCCCTGGACAGCCTCGAACAGAACAGGGTTCAGATCACCATACTCTCCTGAAGCGACCTCAATTACTGCCAACAGAGAGAGAGTGGAACTCACACACATGTTGACAGATCAGCTAAAACATACATGCAATAGGAATCATTAACACACTAAATGAATTGACATTATTCACTTACTCACTCTGTGTAAAACAGATTAATCTATTATTAAAAGTGCTTTGGATAATTCCATCTTTTTTTCCACATTTTGCTGGCTCCTAATTTATAAAATACTGATATGAAGTCTTTATCCTCCCTGCTGCCCATGGCGGCTGTGACCACATTTTACTCCTAAATCATAAGCTGCTAACCAAAATTCTACTATAAATTAAAGAGGAAGCCCACAGCGAATTAGCTTCCAGGGATGACCTACAAATGGACAACATGAGAGTTGTGTAGCACAGCCTTGATATGACTGATCTCTGAAGTGATATGACTGAAGTGAGTGTACATAATTTAAACATACTGGGTAATAGCAGTAGTCATTTCTTGTTAATTATTCATAACAACACCAACAAACTATGGTAAACAAATCTGGCAGAAATTTTCAGGAGGATGTCATATTCTCTCTCTCTCTCTCTCTCTCTCTCTCTCTCTCACACACACACACACACCAACACAAACACTCACAAATGCACACAGTGAACCTACTAAAGTCAGCTGGGTTGTGGTATGTTGGGCAGTGGAGTCCGAGGTTTTTCAGGTAGGGGATTAGATAAGGTACAGTCCCTTTATAAATACATTGACCTTGACTTAGAATATAAAGCTATAAAGAAGAACATACAGAGAAGAACATTAACACATATACACTTATACATTACCACATATAAATGTATTCATATATGCCCCAGAATTTGTTTTTATTAATTATTGTTTTAGACTGTAGCAATTAAAGAGTAAATAAGGAGTTTACCTTGTCAAACATCTCAAAGAGTTTAGCACTGGGCTGGTGGATGGTACAGATAATAGTTCTTCCTCCCTGAGCCAAAGATTTCATTAAAGACACCACCTGAAAACAGGACGCACTGTCTAGACCACTAATACACACACACACACACACATAAAAACAGACACACGCATATTAGAGAAATTTAAAAGAAAATGTTTTGTAACAGTAATATTATTGTAAATGTAATATTTCTCTTCAAAGTTTTGCAGGATTATGTCTGTGTCATTTTTCTGTCCTGGATACCTTGTAGGTTCATCAAAGAACATGACGGGGGGGTTATTGACCAGCTCGAGAGCAATAGCCAGCCGTTTACATTGACCTCCTGACAGAGAGATTGTACGAGTCTGGGCACACTCCTGCAGTCCTAATGCTGTGAGGATTTCATTCACCTGTCACATGATAATCATGTTTAAATAAAACAACCACAATCTCACCATGTAGCTTCATGTTTACTCTAGATTCATATTTCACATACATATTTTAATACATATTTGTGTGTTGTGCCACAAGTGCATTAGTGTACTTACCAATTCTTTTTTTACCTCCATACTTTCATTAAGTTTGAGGTTAGCTGAGACCTAGACAAAACAAAGAAACATTAAATTAATCAGTAAAGCTGGCTGAAAATATGCACACACTCAAACACACACACACTCACCATCATTGCCTCTCGTGTTGTGAGGTGTGGCAGTAGCATGTCATCTTGCATGATGTAACAGGACATTTTTCTGAAGGTGCGGAGGTCACGAGGTCGCCCGTTTACCAAAATCTGACCTTTCATGCCTGTTTCTCTGCACAGAGAGAAGGACACAAGGACTTTAAGAATCTTGATAAATGTATAAAATGAAACACAGGGCAGGAAATAATGTATTTATGAACATTCCTTCTCTCCCAATGAACGCACACATGCTACGCTTACCTGTAGCCAGCAAGAATGTTCATAAGAGTGGATTTGCCGGCCCCTGAGGGCCCCATGATTCCAATTAGTTCCCGATTGCAGAACTTTCCAGAGAGACACTTTAGAAGGGCTTTATACCCTGTAGAAAACATGTTTTATAACAGTAACCAGCTTGCCACAACAGAGGTGGTTAGCAACAAACAAACTTGATAATATACTTCAGTGTCTGTGAGCATTTTGCTACCCAATTCCAATGAAGTACTTTAAATGTGAACGAAGTTTTTATGTATGTTAATTATACAACAAAAGAATAATATGCCTAATAGCCTTTAAGTTACCTCCAATAAAATGACTAAATCACTTATGATTAAATAACAATCCACATGTGGTAATTATATGCCAAAGGGGGATAAACTGATAAATTAAATCCAGTCATTAACCTTTCATCTCAAAATCTGCATAGTGCAGAGTGTAACATTTACATAAATTTACATAAACGATTACATTAAACACATACACTACAAACTATTAAATATCAACTTTCTTATAGCCAATCACTCT
>JAZGTK010011776.1:0-15358 GCA_036877625.1 Ambastaia sidthimunki | reverse complement strand
CAAAATTGTTAGCTGGGAAGGCAGCTAGGGTAAACCAGCACTGAATCCTTGAGATATGTTTTATTTATATAGTCGTGACTGAGGGTTCGACCGAACAATTTATTCTGTTCAGGCTGGAGATTGATTGTTGATCAGTGTTAGCTCTGTGATTGCATGAGGTCTTGTCATATCCATTCTGAAGTGAACATGAGAGGCAGAAATGATGTACACCAGCTGAAAATGCTGATACGTTTCAGTGGGAGACAGTATTTTTTCTAAAGTGGCTCCAGTCATCACTGTCTGTCTGTCTCTCATCTGAATATCAGTGTGTGCATCATCCCTCAGTGTCTGTCTAAATTCAGCCTGCAAACCCAATGATATCGACTTTCTGTACAGCTGCCAACACGCTGTCCTGGCTCAGATGCAGTCCTCAGTTTTAGCACTGTAATAAAGACGATTCTCGTGTAATGATCCTTTTTCTCTTTTATAAGAGTCAGTCGTGATGATAAGATTAGAAGATGAAGGGTACTAAACTCCAGGTACTAAACTCAAACCTGACCAACTGTCACCATCATGTGGCCAAGTTAGAAAATACATCTTAAATGTGCTCTTGAGGGAGAGCCCAGCTAACATAAACATTCTCAGAACGTTGGCTAACGTTCTCTTAAAGTTATCGTAAGTTAACGTTCTTGCAGTAATGTTAGTACAACATTTTTTATGTATTTTAAAAATGTTATTTCTAAGTTGTTAGTGGAACATTTTAAAGACATAGAATAAGAAAAGTGATTGAATAATGTTTCTAAAACCAAGCCATAACGTTAATACAACATATAACATTTATTTTACTTAATAGAAATGTTAGGAAAACGTTTTTATAACCCATCATTGTTAGCTGGGTTGTCACTTAATGGTCATTGCATAGCCATACATTTACTTTTTTCATACCTGTAATATCTCTAAGTTGGCTTTTCATTGGACGTTCTTGACATGGATCCATGTGCAACCTCCAAGTGACCACCCAGAACACCCTAGCAACCACCTAGCAACCGCATCAACATTGTAGAGGCGACATATACGCTAAAACAATCCCATTTCATTGATTTACTTAAGGCTGTCTATACATGTGATGCTCAGTTCTGTCTGTGGACTGAAGGATCTCAGCCTACATTATCCAGAATGATCTGAGAGCCCTTTACAGACTGACCTCTTCCATTCAGTGCCGGCCGCACTCACCACTAACTGCTGTTATCACACCACTCTGAGAAGTGATATGTTGCTTCTGCCCTATTGTGTGGAGAATTGAATGGCTTTTACTCAAAGCTCCACCGACCAATCGTGAGTGGTCGTGTGACGTCAGGGCTAGACGCTTCTGACTTCCTGTCTGTCTGTGATGTGCTCCTATCTCTCACATTTAATGAATAGTTCTCCCCAATATGAACATTCTATAGTCATTATTATAAATAGAGGTTTATATATTAAATACAAGTTTATATATTAAAGCTGCAATCCGTAACATTGTTTTGGTTAAAAATGACGAAGATTTGATGATGAAATAATTATTTATCATTTGAGCTGTCATGACTGATGTCTGTCTGTAAACAGAAAGAAAAGGTTATGGCTACTGTATCACATGTCCTAATACTGATGCAGTTGCTTAGTATTTAAACTTGTCGTCCACTTTAAGAAATTAACTCTGCTAGTAACCTGCAATTTTATGTTTCAAACAGAGGTGGCGGTAGAGAGTTACAATTTTAGTTTTAAATACAGTGTCTGAATTACACAGCGCCTAGGGTGTCTGTGACTGTTCCCAGTATAAGATGGCAATTTGCTTAGATGTCCTACAAGCCATTCTGATTTGAATAACATTGTATAACATTTGTATAACATTGATTGATGGATGTAGACAACACAGTGATGGATGACAGCAATACACTGTTGTTGGGGTATCTGAGGGTAGCTGTTCTGTCTTAAAGACTCACTTCTCATGTGCGCTGTATTAAGTGGTATCACAGTGTATTAGACGTGTACTGGACCTGTCTAGCCTTCTGTGTGTCTGTATTCATACAGGTCTTCTTATGCGTCGTGCGGTACCACTTTTGACCACCAGGTGCCGCCTGGTGCGCGTTTTTGCATCCGCATAAGGAACCTATTGCTTAATGTTGAGAACATCTGTGTTTATCACGCTCTTATGAGATTGTCTGTCATGTCTTGATTTAAAAACAGTGAAACAGCATGATTGAAACATGCATCTTTCTAATCATATTTCTATCTTGTCTGAACTTGGAAAAAACAAGATACATGTACGTGAAAGACAACATTTCTTAAATGTTAGAACATCAACACTCACTTTTAGAAAATGAATGTTAAAGTGTATTTTGTCTTGTTCCATTTGTGCTTATTTTAAGTTACTTGAAGATAAAAATCCAGTGTATAGAAGTAGAGAGATAGTAAGAGACAGAAGCACATATTTTATATATATTTATATTTTTATAGATATATATTTAATCAGCATTTCATTTTACACCTGTGTGATATTTATTGCATATTTATTGCATTCCTTTAGTGATTTAATAGACAATATGAATGTATAAACAGAAACGATTATGTTCTTTTATTTTGAAAAGATGAAAAAGTGCATTAACTACAGATTGGTGTAAAAACATTTCAAAGTCAGTCTTTAGTCTTTGTCCTTCATGCTCTTCCTGTTTTTTAGTGTTTTCAACCCCATGCTTGGATTTGGCATCAGACTCCCAAACTGCCAAAGGTTGGACCAGTTCCAGCAGCTTATTCCTGCACCTGGCATCCCTGTTTTACACTTTAATATAATGCCAAGCTCAGCTATCCAGCAGGACTTGCAGGTAAATCTTTGGACTCAGCTAAACAAAGGAAGCCATGGATGTTTTGCGGGGTAATAAAAGGTTGCTGGCTGCAAATGTTAGTCCAGAGACCAAGTTTCTGTCCAGCAGGAAACAAACCTGAGGCAAGTCGAATCCTGCCCTTCCGTTCTCAGTGTGTTTTCCTTGTTGTGTCGTTGCCACGAGCAAAATAAACCCGTTTAACATACCAACACACTAAAGAGCCTTTGAAAGTGAAAAACTCAAAAGCTGCTGTATATATATTTGAATATTCAAATAGTGGAAGCAATGTTGTTTAACATTTATTATAACAATTTATTTAAACCTTTATGAGTTATATATGGAATATAATAAATATATGATCTATTTAGTTTGTTTCAAATCCTAAAACTTTGTGTATTTCCAAGTATAAATGATCACTGGCATTCATATATTCATATGAATGAATATATATGTACGAACGAGAACCGATATGATTCACTAATATTTATCATTACAATATGTATCTTACATTGCAGTTTTAAATCACGCTTCATGTTTTCATAGCACACAGGTTGTAATTTCACTCGTAACTCGCGTTACACTGTAAGACTGATCGCGTTATGATTCTGTTGACATGCGTAATTACGCATGAATGTAAATGCGTTACGCACAAGGCGGGGCGTGGTCGCCTCCAGCTGCGGTGGTCCAGGGGCTGAAGCTGATGGATACGGCTTGACAGAACAAGGTTATCCGCCAGGGGAGAGTCCGTCCATTTTCTTCAGCCTCTCCTCACACACGGGAGAAGCTGTCGGTGGGTAGGGCGCAGCAGCTCCCCGCCCGCCCGCGCCACACGAGCGCGTCCAGCGGACTCCGTTTCTTCAGGCTCCGAGATTCAGGACGAGTTCAGGATGCCGCGCCCATAAGCCGGGATGCGACCGACCCTCACTGCCGGTGTGAATGCGGTGCGCTTCGGAAGCAGAAACGCAACGGATCGCGTTTGGAGAGAGTAACGCCTTGCTGTCACTTTTCTAACAGAAGATCTTGCGAAGATTTGTGTTTGCGACGTGCGGATGTAACAGGACGAGTAAACGAGGAGGATTTTGCGCAGGCTGGACACGCGTTAACGATTATTCGAGTGTAAACTTTTTCTATCGACAATGCGCGTCAGGGAAAATAACATGTTTTCTTTGCGATGCATCAAACTAGTGTGATTTTTAACATCTGCATCACGCTGACTCGTTAAAGATGCGGGCGCTGCTTTTAAGAACGATATTTTTCATTGCCGGATGGCCATGCGTTTTATTGCATGGAGCAAATCGTAATACACACACCAAAGAAACTGGAAACATCGCTCTTAAGAGTCCTCATGATCCAAAACACAACCATCCTGCAAAGCATCAAACAACAGATACACCTGCGTTTGACATCAAGCAGACTTCAGAAAACAACAGCAAGTTTGTTTCTGATCTCCGGCTGCTTTTGGACAAACGTTACGGACACGATCATCGTGTGTCCAACCGAACACACACGGTCCAGCAGGGTGGCACAAACCCACACAATCGCTTGCGGCAACATGAAAAGAGGGAGTTGAATGGTGAGATGCCCGCTACCATGGGAACGACAGGTGGACACAATAACTCCAAGCCGTCAATGAGAGGCGCACGCAGGAGGAACCGCAGGCGCAAAAGAGGCACAAAGGAACACCACAAGAAAGCGCAGAAGAGTGTGAAAAGGGGTATGAAGAAAAGCGCCATGCCTCTGACACCACCCGAAACTTATTATAACGCCCGAGCGTCCTCTTTAACCCTTTGGGAACCGATGCCCAAACCTCTGGCTCTCACCGCAACCGATTTCCCCTTCGATCTCACCCGATACGTTGAATTCCAGACCAAACAGATAGACGACCCGTGGGACGCCACACCGATGACCCCTCCGTATGCGGAGGACGAAGAAAGCGTGTATTTTCCCAACCCGTTTTACCCCGTTACCAGCGAGACGTACGGCGCGTACGCCATCACCATCGTCTCCGTTCTTATTTTCGCAGTGGGGGTGACCGGAAACATAGCAATAATGTGCGTTGTGTGCCACAATTACTACATGAGGAGCATCTCGAACGCCCTTCTGGCAAACCTGGCCATTTGGGACTTTGCCCTGCTCTTGTTTTGCCTGCCTCTCGTGGTGTTTCACGAACTGACTAAGACCTGGCTGCTGGGCCAGTTCACCTGTAAAGTCGTACCCTATATCGAGGTAATGGGTCTTATGTTAATTCACTGTCAGGTGTTGTATGTTTGTGAACATAATATTATGACATCACAAGCAAGCGCAATAATTCATAAGTATCATTTGTCTGTGAGATGTTCTTTGAAAAGTGACTTATTTTGCCTGGTGGATGATATAAGAGGCAAAACACCATTGAGATTTGAGAATAAGCTCATTTGTCAGCCACCTAGCGTCCACTTAGGAACACGCTATAAACCGCAACTGCATAGCAACACCCTGGCAACAACCCACATCACCCTATTTTAGCATAATGGTGATGAGTTTTGCATGAGCAAGCACCACCCCATTTCCTTTAAAACATGTAAAAACGCTGTAAAACATCATGCACAAAATGTTGGTGTGGCCCAATAATCGTTTCTAATGCACCGAGAATTTCTGGTGTGCTACAGGCATGTGCTGCAGGAGGCTGCTGTGCACTTAAAACTGTGGCATTATGGGAACAAAAAGACATCACAGTGTTTAATGCATGTGAAAGAGAAGCCACCATGCCCTCGGGACACCTGCACGGCTGCTTGCACTGACCTCCGTTACACTTCTCTTGTTTACTGAATGGCGCAATCGTAAGTGTTTGTTTCGCATGAAATGTGCAGCTTCTCATGGCCAGTATCTCCTCACCACACCCAGTCTCAGCAGAAATCTCTGATCAACTCAAGCTCGCTGACACAGACTGGGTTCGGTTTCACAGTTCAGCAGCCCAAATTCTCATTACAGTGAGAATTACAGTGATTTTAAACTTCAAATCACCATACTGTATACTAACAGGAAATATTGGCTTACGTAAAGCTGTCGTAAAGATCTCTCAAAGTTATTATAAATGGTCTTGCGGTAACGTTAGTATAATGTTTTTAATGTAATATGTCATATTTCAAAAACGTTATTCTAAAGTGCTTAATGTTTTTTAACCAAGTAGCGTTAATGCAATGTATGAAAAAACGGATGTTTTAAACGTTCCTAGAACTATAAACATAACAATTTTAACGTTTTTGTTACTAATGGAAACATTAGGGAAACGTTTTAACAACCTAAAATTGTTAACTGGGTATTAAGGCCAACACACCAGTATTATTTTGTTATATAAA
This sequence comes from Ambastaia sidthimunki, assembly GCA_036877625.1. Classification (NCBI taxonomy): domain Eukaryota; kingdom Metazoa; phylum Chordata; class Actinopteri; order Cypriniformes; family Botiidae; genus Ambastaia; species Ambastaia sidthimunki. The sequence goes on along the minus strand of JAZGTK010011776.1, from coordinate 9,183 downwards.
TGCAATATAAATATATCACTGATTTGTCCTATTTCAGTAATGAAAATGACATTTTTGTTTGCATCACATTAAACGTTGGGTATATAAATGTGATAAAACTGTCATGGAAATAATGTGGCAGTGTCAGAAGTTATAACTGTTTTAAAGAATTTTCTTTAAGCAAAATTTTCTTTCTTGTTTCTTTTCTGGGGTAAAATACGACCTGGCCATGACCTTAATAGCTTTTGTGAGATTCATCTGTGTTGGCCAGAGAGAGAGAGGTTCTGGAGACAGTGTAAGTGAACAGGGCTCAGCCTACTCTTGTGTGTGTGTGTGTGTGTGTTGGTCTGGAGGGAGATCTGGGTACACGAGGCTTCCTGGTGACACACAGTTAGCGTGCTGTGATTCCATGGAACAGGCAAAAAGAGCCAAGAGGCCCAACCTGACAATAGTGGAGCTGAATGAAAACAAGCCACTTTGCATGCGTGCTTGTATCACGGGTGTGTGTGTGTGTGTTTGTGCGCTTCCCTCCGGCTCCAGTGCAGCTTTTGAATGCCAATCAACAGTCAGTGAATTCAGGCTAAGTGGTGAGTGTAGTGAGTTTTGGGAGTAAGTGTTCTGCAGGGAGAAAATGCTTCAGGGTTCATTACTCACTGTCTGATACACCAAACACACACACACACACACACACACGTATGGTCAGCCATGTCTGAACACAGTAGAGAAGACAAAACATGCGGCTTGATAGTCTGAAGTCAACACTTACCCAGTGCATTCTGGGAAATGGTTTCTCCCTGCTTAAAACCTGAAACATCCAACATACAACAATATGTTTGGTGGTTTAGTTCTGCCTCTACAGACGAGTTCATCGATGCCAGTGGAGTCTCTGCTTCTCGTGTTGGTCGTATCAGGGGTCTGACATTTCCCCCTGCGGTAGGTCAAGCAGATCTGAGGGTGGCGTGTCACAGCATCATTTTAACTGGCAGGGGTGGAGTTGTGTTTTGACTGGCCTTTAACTTTTTGGAGATTACACTAGTCACAACACACAGCTGAAGGCTGGAAGGCCAGCTCTCAGTTTTCTGCTGGATTTTCTGGATCTTTCTGTGAACAGAAGCCGGAAACGAGAGCTCGGCTTCCATGCAGACCAACAACATCACCAAATATAATTCCATGTCCTTCAGTTATTGAAAATGTCATTAGCGGTTGTGAATAATGACTCATTCTATTATCTGTTTTTCTGCTCTTTGTTGGATTTAATTGCAGGGCGGTTTAAAATGTTAATACTGGCCCCCACAAAATTGGCAAATTGTATTGGGTTGCTTTTCCCAGTGGTGTTTGCTAAGGCTAGTGTCACTGTTGATATAGCTCATATAACATTTTTGTTTTTTGTTTTAATCTATCTGTCTGTTTTTGCACAAAAAACACCATTTTCTTCAGACAATCTAGTTTTTTTCTCTTAAAACTTTGTGTCTCTCAACACACGCTCATTAATAACTCATGAATCTTTTTCTTAATGGAGGCTGATGCTTTTGAGCGTTTGTGAATATATTTACAGTGTCAGTCTTCGTCTGAAGTGAATACTGTAATAGCTTTTGTCTCTGACTCGCTCTCATTCTCATTTGTCAATACAGTACGTAAGAATTATTACCCTTCCGCCTGGCGGTAACCCAACAGTGGTCTGAAGTCAAGCGGTCGGAAAGCAGCCGTTACAATCTGATTAATAGCCAGAAATTCCTTCGCTCTGAAGAAGCTCTTAATCAGAGAATTAATTAGGTGTTCGTAAAGACCATCACGGCCTGCAAGATCCTCACCTGCTGTTAGGAAACCTGCCTCCAGATTGGGCAAGCTCAGTGGTGATTGGGCGAGCTCAGTGGTGATTGGGCAAGCTCAGTGGTGATTGGGCGAGCTCAGTCGTGCTGGTCGGTCATAGTCTGTGGAGGCCTGTGGAGACCTCAGTTTTGATTACTGTGAAAGGAAGACAGGACGTGGTTGAATCCACATGGCCATCACTTTAATTAAACAGTGGTCCTGGTTTTATGTTTGTTTTGCTGGGAGAGCTCATGTCGTAGCATGTTCTCAGATCAACGCTTTTCTACCTTAAATATTTGACAGCGTCTGCTTTTAAAAATGCAAGGATGAAGTATTTATAATGCGTACACCTGACTTTTTACAGATGCCTGCAGATATTTAGAATAAAGCTTTAAAACTGGAGCAGGGCAATATAATACATTTTGATATCAGATTTATGACGTCCAGTTATTATTCAATATTTAGGTGCAAAATCTGAGACCACATGAAAAATCTGGCATTCATAATCAGTTTTAAACATTTGGAGGTCACTAAATAAGAGGCAGATTAATTTATTTGTACAAAAGTTTTTCATTGTTTAGTGGAGAGAATGGATGTTTCACACACGGTGGGCCGTTACAGAGTCTTAATAGGTGCAGTGGTCCATAATTCTGAACCGTGTGCTTTTCCTGTTTAACTGATCAAAGCATTCAGAGTTTGCAGATGAGACCAGACAGCACAAGCGTTCCTCCACTAATTGTCTCCTTAATGCTGATGTGGCTGATTGCTCTGTAATTATGCTAATGAAGACAAACACCAAGTTGCCTCTTTCATTTGGGTTTGTATCATCCGCTGAGCAGCCAAGATTCTGCCTAGCTAACGGGAACATTCTCAGAACGTCGGCCAATGTTTCTAGAAGTTCTCTCAACGTTAACAAAAAACGTATTAGCAGCATTGTTAGTAGAAATTTTTTAACGTTATATATATATTTTAAAAGCGTTGTTCTTCAGTTACAGGATTGTAACAGGAATGACAACCATTAATTATTGTTAAGGCAAAGTCTCAAAAAAACATTTTGAACGCAACATTTTTAGCGTTTTTGTTACCTAATGACAATGTTAGGGAAACGTTTTTACAACCTCTGTTTGTAAGCTGGATGTCCTGTTGTCTGCTTTTTATTACAGTTCAGTCTTTTGTCTAATTCGCTTTCTATCAGTCGATTCATTGTGGCAGTAGCCATGGTGAATGTTCCATTTCACAACAGGAAATGTGTGTTCAGAGAGTTTAGGAGCTCTGCGCACTGCAGTCTGTGTAGAATTAATTGCTCGGCCTGCAGGAGGTTGACTTTTGTCACAATAACAGCAGATAAAAGCTGTAAATGTGAGAGCTATTTGTTTCTATTTTGCAAACCTTCTAATATGCATCAAACAATTATGGAGAGTGTTTCCAGCTGTAGGACAAGGTTCAACTATAGACCACACTAATTCAGACTTCCTGTCTAAAACACTCGTTTTCTTAGCTGATCGTGCACCAGTTATACTTACTGACATTTTCTGTTTTGTAATTCTGTAAAGAATAATTTGCAATGTATGTCAATCGTATGTTATAAATTTAAAGTGCAAAAGGACCATCGTTGCTAAAAACAAATTTCGTTTGTGTTTGCAGGTGGCATCTCTAGGCGTGACCACGTTCACCCTCTGCGCTCTCTGCATCGACCGTTTCCGCGCCGCCACCAACGTCCAGATGTACTACGAGATGATCGAGAACTGCACGTCCACCGCCGCTAAGCTAGCCGTCATCTGGATCGGTGCCTTACTCCTCGCCCTGCCCGAGCTGCTGATCCGCCAGCTGGTGTCGGAAAACGGTGGCGGCACGGCGGAAGATCCCACTTCGGAACGCTGCCTGATCCGCATCTCCGCGGCCCTTCCTGACACGCTGTACGTGCTGGGCCTGACGTACGAAGGCGCCCGTCTGTGGTGGTGCTTCGGTTGCTATTTCTGCCTGCCGACGCTCTTCACCATCGGCAGCTCGGTGGCCACCGCCCGCAGGATCCGACGCGCCGAACGCGGCTGCGCCAGAGGCAACAAGAAGCAGATACGGTTGGAGAGCCAAATGAACTGCACCGTGGTGGCGCTGGCGATCGTGTACGGCGCTTGCGTTGTCCCGGAGAACGTCTGCAACATGGTTTCCGCGTACATGGCGGCCGGCGTGCCGCAGAGCACCATGGCGCTGCTGCACCTGATCAGCCAGCTGCTGCTTTTCCTGCGAGCGGCCGTTACGCCCGTCCTGCTGCTCTGCCTCTGCAGACCCTTCGGTCGCGCCTTCCTGGAGTGCTGCTGCTTTTGTTGCGCGGATGCGTGCGGAATAGCTGCGCGCTCTTCCGCCACGGCCAGCGACGACAACGAGCACGAGTGCACCACGGAGCTGGAGCTGTCTCCGTTTAGCACCATACGCCGGGAAATGTCCAACTACACGGCCACCGGTTCACACTGCTGAGTTTGCGCTGCTTGTGTCCGCGTGCGTCGTGGTGCCACTCCTGTACTGTAAAACCTCTGCTTCTGTCTTACCTCTGTAAATACTCTGACCACCACAACTGCTATGTTGCTCTTTTAAAGAAAATAACGTAGACTGAAAATCATGTATTTACATTTTTAATTGCCTTTAAAAAAATATATATATACACATATATATGTACACACACTGAAGTAGCCACTGCTTTCTATTTAATGTTTATTTGCACTTTAGCTTTTCACTCTTTCGTGAATCTATACTCCAAGAAGGCCTTCACACAGGATGTGCTATAGTAACAGGTAAATATCGAGCAAATGAATGGAAACCAAACACAGGGAGTTTAAAGTCAAACGGCGTGAACTGTTTAACAAACGCGCAACAGTGCCGTGGCCAAAGATTCGTCCGTTTGACGCACGTGTACATAGACTCGGACAAAACGCAACATCACGTCCTGTTTAAACTGCCCCTTGTACTGTCGCACGGTGTGTTTCTGCATTGAAAGTAACGTTTCTCTAATGTTTGTGGCTTTGCGTGGTGTGCCGTGATTCTTTCCCTCGATGAAGTTGATTCTTGTGAATCGTGAAAGTCTGTAGAGCAGCTGTGTGGGTAACTAACCCATCCAAACTGTATGTGTCTTAAACCTGCGAACGCCCACACAGTGCTCGTTCTAGTTAACTAGTTTCTAAACATTTTTATATAACCACAACAAAACGTCTCTTTAATAAACGCAACATGTTTGCCGGAGAAGCCGGCAGACTGGTGTATTAAAATGCAAATGTGGTTGCTTTCATTTTTGTTTATTGTTATTCAAACAAACCAGTTGTAATGTTTTTTAATATCAATTCAGAGGCGAATGCTGTTTTGCAAGTCTCAAGTCTTCAGCAAAGATTTTCAGTGCTTTTTAAGCAGTCACGCTTCTTGTGTGCTTTATTCAAAGCCTGTGACATAGATGTTACTCTGGAGCTGTTTATCCACATAACGGCTTTAGCTGTCAGGCTGCACGTTGAACAGGCTCAGATGAGACTGATGGCGTGTATTATTTTCAGCCTGGCTGTCTCCCCTCCCACAGGCTGGTGGGGGTGGTCTTTTATATTTCAAATGCATTTGAGGTGTCACAAACCGAGCAATGTGCTATTTTTGGAGCCGCTTTGTGGGAAGACGCTGTAGGACTTTGTGCGACAGATAGAAACGTTTTTATGTACGAAAATGTTTCATGGGAAATGTCACCCTTTGATTTGTTGCGGTTTAATCAGACGCTGAAAATATCTCAATCATTCCTGTGCAAGAAAGATTTGAAGATGCCAAGATGTGAAGAAATGAATCGTCCAAAGACATTCACCCTAAAATCAGTGTAAATACACTTTATTCTTTGCTTAAAGAGAATGACGTCTGTTTCTAGTATCAAAGTTTTACATTGTGGCATTATTTTAGCAAGCAGATTTCCCCTCAAAAAATCTGTTTTGTCGTTCCTGTTATTCTAAAAGCGTTTTTTTATTACCGTAATACAGTTGTACTTTATTACAGCTAGCTTGTTTATGTAATATAATTACAATTAGTAAAAAAACTTTTAAAAAATGATATCTAATTACTTTACGAGATATATATTAAGAATTTGGGGTGTGGTAAAAATAATGACACAATGTCCTAAAAATAAATGTACAGTTTATGTTAGATTTATATTTGAAGACGTGTCCAGGGTTTGGTGACATTCTCTCATACACTCATGAGATGAGATGGCCTTTGTGTTCATGTTGTATTGTTATTGAACTGGTGCTCATTTGTGTGTGTTTGATAGATCCGCAGTATGTCAGTAGTGATTGTCCAGAAACAGCAGGATGTTCATCATTACAGTGGCTCGGTCCCCCAGAGCCGCAGTCAGTCGTACAACCTCATTGACAGGAAACCCTGGTCTCTCCTTCCACATTCATCCAATAATACCACCAGCAGCAGAGCTACAGCTGCCGAAATGATGCTGTATTTTCCAAAGCTCCTCATGGCTTCCTTCCAACCAGTTTAAAATGGAAACAGGTGTGTTTTGTCTATTTTAATGAGGTTAGTTTTGAGAAACAGCCAAGAGTAACTGACTCGCCCCCAGACCTTGTTACTGTGGGTTGGTGAGGTTATCTGCAGTCTTCTGTCAGAGTGACAGTGAGTCTACAGCGCATGTTCTGCGCGTCGAGCGTGCAGTTGACTGGGCTGAGTGCGCAGAATACTTATTCAGCCGGAAACAGAGCTATTCTCTTCCCATCACTGTCAAGACACATGCAGCGAATCCCGTACGGAATCACAAACCTAACCTGGCTGACAGGAAACGTTCTCAGAACCTTCCCCAGAAGCTCTCTCGAAGCTATCATAAAATGTTCTGGCAGTAATGTTAGTGGGACATTTTTTAATGTTATATATCTTATGCATCGAAAACGTTTTTCTTATATTGTTAGTGAAACGTTTTATAAACGTTACAGAATAAAAAAATGCTTAAATAACATTCTTATGACCAAGACAATGTTAATGCAAAGTCTAAAACACTAGAAAGTTACGAGAACTTTCTAAATAAAATTTTTAATATTGTTGTTGCTTTATGGAAAGTTACTTAATTCATACAGCAGGACATGATGAAGGTCTCCACCATTGATCAGAGTTCATTCATAAATCTCAACGAAATGTTCAAAGCCAAGAACAGAAACACAAGTGTTCAGTATCACAGTGAGAGAACATGCATAATTGAACCACACAACGGTTGTTAAAGAACTAGCAGGCGGGAATATTTCTGCTCCGAGTTCTGGAGCGAGTGGGTGCTGGCATGTGCCGAGCTGTGTGGAGGAGGAAGAACATTTTTCCATGTTTATTTATAAGGGCTCAAGCGGGATCTGATCCAATGAATCAAAACCTCCACAAATCTGTCAATGTGGCAAAGGATTTTAAAAGTACTTTGTAAGAAACTTTGCTACTGATTTAAGGAGACGTGCATACAGAGACTTCTGAAAGACATTTCGTTTTGCTCTTTAATTCCGTTGAAAAGGCAAAATGTGGTTGATTAATGATTTCAAAACATTTAAATGAAGAAAAGATGGAGTTACAGGGAACTGTAAAGGTTTCTGTATGAGATTCAAACAGATGAAGTGGCAGATTTACGTTTAATGTGTTAGATTGTGTGATGTCATTCAGATAAGGACGGGCTCATCAGAAGTTATTTCATTTTTAGAGGTGGGATTTTAAAGATGAATTTTTCCTGCATTATTACTCAGTTCAAAGTTACCCAACAACTCAAAGTGTCTATATGAAAGTTCACCTTTGGGACTGAGTAGATTTTCATTTCTAGGTCAGTGCTGAAACAGAAATTCAGTTTGTAAGTATGTTTCCCTAACGTTTCCGTTATATAACAAAAACATAAAATTTTGTTATATTGTTATATATTTGTTATATATATTGATTTTTATTTTTTTAGACATTATATTTCTTGTATTATACATTACTGCAATGTTTACTGCAATGTAGACGTTTACTGTAATGTTTTTATAATGTTCCACTAACAACCTAAAAATAACGTTTTTGATATAAAAAGGTTCTTCTAACATTACTGCAAGAACTTCCAGAGTTACTGCAAGAACTTTGAGAAAACGTTAGCCAACGTTCTGAAAACATTCCCTGTTAGCTGGGGTGCTGAGCAGTCAGTTTGTCTCCTGCACAGTTTGCAGTGGAGTAGGAGGAATAAAAAATGCAGTAGTCATCTATCACGAGCTATTCCTCTTTACCATTTAGGTTAATGATGATCTTGGCTGACGGTGGGTCTAGTTTATTTGAAATCTCTCCCTGCTCGTGGTCCAGGATGAAACCCTGGGTGTTCTTCACGCATCAGCTCCTACTGGTTCAAAGATCTCAGGTCTGGTTTGTTCGCTTGGCTCATTGCCTTTCACCTCCAGCTCTGGTTTTGGCAAAGTTCTGTGTCATGGAGAGCTGACACCTTTCCTTCATGGCTGGAGCTCCAGATTAAAGAAACAAAAGGGCACGATGCTTGTGATTGTGCCCAGTTTAGCTTGAGATTAAATTAAACTCAAACCACATGTCTTTGTTTCCTATTCGGATCTTTGCAAACACATTGAAATGTTGTATAACTGGGGCAGATCTGTTGGGGCAAACAGTAAGAAATAAAAGCCCATTTTGTCATATGTCATATGCAAGTATGACTACGGCCAGAAACGTGCGCTATATAAGTACACAAATGTACATGTGTAAATGTAGTTCAAGGAAACAAGATACAGTTTATCTCTCTCAATTTATATCTCATTATTTGGGGCAAGTTGTCACAATGGCACATGCCATTAAAGAGTAAAATTTAAAACGGTAAAAATAATTATAAATGGACACAAAACTTAATTTTACACTGTATTGTGCTCATGTTTACTCAACACCTGTTACCAATACCAATGATAATAGTTTTCAAACAAAATAATAACACAATGGTTATTTAAACTACTAAAAAATTAAACCACTGAAATTTAAACCCTGGAATCCACTGCGTGTTGACTATATGACGTTAATAAAACACTGATAGTTACTCTCGTCTTCGGCTCGTACGTGTGCTTCTGTTTGTGAAGCATGTGCTGGTTTATCCGAGATCTTCCCAGCGATCCTTGTGTGAGGATTAAGTTGTGTCTCTGTCGGATGCGACTCTTCCACAGAATCTCCCTCATGTCGTCGTTCCCGGTGGATTTGAGGAGACACCTGCTGCTCTCTCTTTAATTGAATGGTCCTAATGAGCAGTGACAATCTCCATGGCGACAGAAGCCGGGGGCGGGGTCTGCTACAAAAGAGTGATTTCTTTCCTAGAGGTCACGGCGGCTGGTTTTAGGGGGCTGTTTTGTGTGGCTCTGTGTTGCTAGTTTTCAGGGTGGGTGTTTACTGGCT
>JAZGTK010011775.1:0-15359 GCA_036877625.1 Ambastaia sidthimunki | reverse complement strand
CAAGATTATTACAGAGACAGCTGACTTGATGGACGAATGTGCCTAGTGCGAGTACACCCTTATCAAAATTACATGCATACATCAACATAATGTAAACTTTTGCTAGCACCAGCGTGTTGTTTAGTAAGTCTTGGATTTTAAGGATTAATAAAACAACCGAATGGCATAAATTGTCAGGCAAGAAAACTTGACACTCCCTGTCTTGTTTTTGTAGGATCCATTGGCTAATCTGACTGCTGAGATGATCGCCCACACTTATAATGTTTTCTATATCATCCTCAAATATGCTGTGGACATGCTTACCTGGGACAAAGAGGACGAGCTACCAGAGGGCCTTGAGCCTCTGTAAGACATGTGCAATGTTGTTATAGTAACCTGATTATTACCTCATTAGTGGTCAGCATCACTATTACTTTACCAATAAGCTGTCAATAAGCAGCCAATAAGCTGTTGTAAACCATTAAGACCAACTTTAGCAAGCCCCTGGCATCCATAGAGGTAATAAATCTGAGCTGTCTGTCACTTATTTCTTTTTAATTGTCCTAATTATTTAGGAAACTTCATTTTAAAGTCGTTTACTCTAGAGGTTTTTACAGGTCCAAATATTTGTGCCCAAACTTGAAGAGACATTACATAAACTTTGCAAATCAGGATAGCGGGAGACAGTTTTGGGCACTGACGTTTAATGTACTTGTATATACTTGTATAAAAACTGATTTAAATCCATTTGTAACCAAAAAAACATGTTAGATATTGCAGCTTTAACGTAAAAAAAATACGTTAGGCAAAGTCCTATAGGATTCCCTATGACGCCTGTGAGGCTGTGTTACAATACAGTGTATTGACTGTAACTCACTTGTGTTCCTCTGTAGGGCACATGGAGACACGTACTACTGCATGCTGTTCAATGATGAGGTCCACACGTACGAGCAGGTCATCTACACACTACAGAAAGCTGTAAACTGCACCCAGAAAGAGGCTGTCAGCTTCGCCACCACAGTGGATAGAGATGTAAGTGTCTGCTTAACCTGCCAGTAAACTGAAGCATTAAAAAAATACTATAGAGAAAAACAAACTGTTAAACAGCCTGTTTGTGCTTCATTTATTGATTACTTTTGTTCATGGTTTTCAGGGCAGGAAGTCTGTTCGCTTTGGGGACTTCCAGTTATGCGAACAGGCCAAATCTGTTATTGTGGTAAGTTCTCGCAATCAGAAATCTTATCAAGTTGCCTCCAAGTACAAATCCAGTGGGTTGTAGTTCTCTTCCTTTTTTCTTGTGAATGTGGACATGTTTTTCAGAGGAACACAAGTCGTCAGACAAAGCCGCTGCGGGTCCAAGTCATGCATTCCTCTGTGGTGGCCCATCAGTGTTTTGCGCTAAAAGCTCTCAACTGGCTCGGCCAAATCATCAGATACTCAGGTCCTTTTCTCCATTCCTCTCACTTTCTCTCAGTCTTCCTCTTTTGTTGGTTTATTTGCATTCCTTCCTAAGTTTGGCTATCAGAGCTTCTTGTGTAATTAAAGTGTGTTACTGTCATCCAACAGACGCTCTGAGGAGGATCCTTTGTCAGGTGGGTCTGCAGCGAGGGCCAGAGGGCGAGAACTCTCTAGTGGATACACTCATGCTTTGTGACTCCAAGATGTGGAAAGGTGAATAAATGAATGTTCTGACATGAGCTCTTTGACATGTTGCAGTGCTGCAGAAACCAGTAGCCCTGTAAATTTCATGAGCACATAAGTGCAGGTCAAAGTTCAAACATTTTATTTCAATAAAAAGATTATTTTCATGATTTAAGGACTTTTGTGAGTTAAAGATGTAAGCATGTAAGCATTTTTAATAGGTTTTGTACAATGTCTGGAGCTAAGCTCAGCTTACACTGTATCTAATGGCTATCTTTAACCTGGTGTCCTGCAGGAGCAAGAAATGTTTACCACCAGCTTTTCATGAGCAGCCTGCTTATGGATCCAAAGTACAAGAAACTTTTTGCCATTCAGTTTGCGAAGGTAAGACTTACATTATTATTATTGTTCAGTCCTCCTTTGGCATGATTGACAGTAACATATAAGAACTTTATTAATGAAGGCCATAAAGCCCCAGAAAGTGGGAAAAAATTGTTGTTCACCCACAACACAGTTTGCAGGAATGCAGTCAGGAAACAGACTTTGTAAGATTGTGACATTGGCTTTTACCACATAAATTTCAGTCTTTAAAAAAATAAATGTTGTTGTTATGAGAACAAAAGCAGCTGCTAACCCTGTTGAAAATCCCCATAGATTTCTGTTGTAAGTAAATTACTGTAACCTGTAATGTTTTACAATCTGAGGGCCAGGTCAAAATGATTTGTAATAATGGTATATGACAAAATGCTACAGATGTTGATTGATATTTTACCCTGTATTGTAAATAACAGAACTGACACAGTGCCATTGGAATTTATAGAATCAGATCTGTGATTAGCTAAAACCGTGGAGTTACATGGAGTTCCTACTGTAATACTGAATGTTGAATAAGGCCAGCCTCAGTTTATCCCATGTCCATATGGTATGATCTTTAGAGATAGAAAGAGTGAAACGCTATATAGAAACACAGATAGTAGAGAGAAACAGTATAATTTAACAGTGGTGTAGTAACAGTGTTACTTTTGCTCTAGTTGGTTTACTGCCCGCTGCAGTCCTCAGACCGTCTCTTCTGTGTCTGACCCAGTCTTGCTGTGACAGCAGGAAATCTGTCCCCTGGTGCACAAGTAGCACTCGGGTGTGACTGACAGGATATGTTGTCAGATATTCAAACCTTGGATCATATTGCATAGCTTAGCCTAAACAACTCTAGAAATTCCGCTAAAATGCAGGAGGTCAGCTTTAACCCAAGTCCCTCAGCTGTACATGTTAAATAGTTTTCAGGTCTTGAAATTAACCTGGCGTAGCGCTTTCCCTGCCGTCACATCACATTGTATGTGTCGGGGAATTAGCGTCTGGGGACGTAACTGCGGGCAATATGGCCCCTGACCTCTGACCTGGAAGGTGAATGTACCCCCTTCCCCCCTTCCCTTAGAATTACCGGCGCCTCCAGACAGATTTTATGGAGGATGATCACGAGCGTGTAGTGTCAGTGACCTCTCTGTCAGTGCAGCTCTTCACCGCCCCTACTGTGGTGAGTACTGCCAGTCCCACACATCTCCTCTCTCTTCTGCCTCTTTCTCTGCCTCTCTCCCTCACTGCTGCCTGCAGAACTATGAGCGCTTGCAGAGCGACTATGTTAAAGACGACCACGACAGAGAGTTTTCCATCACTGACCTTTCTCTTCAAATGTTCACCGTGCCTTCTCTGGTGAGTACATGCAGGGAGAGACGTCCTGCCATGAGGAAGAGGCCTTTTCATTTCAGGATGTCTTTCTCTTTTTCTATTTCTATTTGTTTTTCTTTCTTTTTCTTTACTGTACTGTAGTTTTCTCTATTCTCTCCATCTCTACTCTGATAAAACATTAACATCAAACACCATGTATCGGAAGTTACACTAGAGCTAATCCTCATTTGTGCTGGAGAATAATGCAGTAATAAGGAAAATTAAAGCAGTGTTTGTTGTCTTGTACCTACTTGCATTGTAGAAAGATTTAGCCTCATGTGTCTTTTTGTGTCTAAACTCTCATTCTCTTCTAATGGTCAATCTTTCAGGCTCGAATGCTGATCACAGAGGAGAACCTGATGACCACCATCATTCGCACCTTTGTGGACCACCTCAGGCACAGAGATCTGCAGGGCCGCTTTCAGTTTGAGCGTTACACTGCACAACAGGCCTTTAAGTTCCGCCGAGTTCAGAGCCTTATAGGAGACCTCAAGTAAGATACTGGCAAACATGTGTGTTTCTTAAGCCTGTTCCTTTAGCAACCAGTCACAGTTATGCTTGTGGATATCTAGTTTAAATGAGAAGTCAAAAGAAGGAAATATTTGGAAGTTTTCGGTTCCAAACAATTTGACGTAGCGCTACAGTTTGTTTCGTTCCTGTGCACAAGAATTAATGTACATTTATTGTATGAATTTATGAAATGTATTGATTTATTGTATTTATTTAGATGTAGATTTTTTTTTATGTAGATAAACTTAATGCATTTGACAGATGTTTTGTCAAAAGTGACTTGCAATACATCCAGTCTTTACATTTAATCACTATATAAAGGTGGAGTTCATAGAGAAGTGTCATTGACAGGCTGTTTTTAATTTTTATTAATGTCTTTGTAAGATTTTAACTGTACCTGTCCTTTACAGCTATTTTATTCATTTAAATCATAGGAAAGTCATCATCTTGTTTTTGGTGCAGGTATGTCCTGATAAGCCGTCCAACAGAATGGACTGATCAACTCAGGGAGAAGTTCCTAGAAGGTTTTGAGGCTTTCTTGGAGCTGCTAAAATGCATGCAGGTGATTATACCAATCTGACCCTAAGAGTGAGTGTGTGTGTGTGTGTGTCTGTAGTGTTTTTTTAGATCAGGCACAAAAGTTGCTTTCACACTAGAGCTTTTGATTTAGATCCATGTGTGTTTGACCTCGGAGTTAGAATTGTTTGTTTGCTGTAGAAGCATTTTTTTCCAGACTTTTATAGAAATTCTTGTACTTTTGTAGAATAATTTTTTACAATATGCCGAGTATCAACATAATGAGTGTGACTCTGCTTTATAAGGTTGTTTGGGGTATGGTATAAATCAGTAGCTAACTATAGTGGTCTGACTGCCACTAGTTGTTACACTGGTAATTAAGGTATAAAGTTATGCAAATGTTTGGCCGCTCAGACCCAAGATACAATGTGAAAAAAAAAACAGTGTGAGGAAAGGATGGAATTGTACTCTGGTTTGAACCACACAAGCAATCGTGAGTGGAACAGCTCAAAACAGCTGAGTGTGTGCGTGTTGTCTTTGCAGGGAATGGACCCGGTAGTGCGGCAGGTAGGACAGCACATAGAAATGGAGCCAGAATGGGAGGCAGCATTCACTTTACAAATGAAGCTCACACACATCATCTCAATGATACAAGAATGGTGTGCCAGCGATGTGAGTGTCTAATAATGTTCTCTAGGCCTTTCGATTACCCATAATGCAACACAGCTGGGATTTAGTATGCTATTAAGTCTATTATTTGTCATGCCGCAGGAGCGAGTGTTGATTGAAGCCTATAAGAAGTGCCTGAGCGCACTGACTCACTGCCACAGTGGATTCACAGATGGGGAACAGCCCATAACCCTCAGCATGTGCGGCCACTCTGTAGACACCATCCGCTACTGCGTCTCACAAGAGAAAGTCAGCATACACCTGCCTGTGTCCCGACTATTAGCAGGTGAGACTGACATCACCACACACATGCAGTCCACAGTGCAGTAATTGAGACTGATGAAATGAGCTCGCGTGGCGTTTTATATTATAATTCATATGTATTAACATGCATCTTTAATAGTATATTTCACAAATCTTTACCCAAGCTGCTTGTTAGCAGGTAAAGTAATACATGTTGTTTGACAGTGACATCTTAGTCTACTGCTTGTTTGTGACAAATATTTAATTTGAAAATGCAGTTAATGATTACATTTAAAAAAGAAACATAATATTTTCATATTATGTTATCAACTGTGCTTTTACCTTTTGAGAACTTCACTTTTAATAGTCCTGTACAAACTGTGTGTAAAGCTGTAAAGAGCAAATTTTGGGGGAGTGTGCGAATAGGCGTTTTTAAAAATTCACTTTACTTTAAACAGAAAAAACAAAATATGAATTATTATTAAATTAATAGATATTTCTCATTCCTGATTTTAAGAAAAATAATTTAGGTAATGTACTTTGTGTTAGGTTTAATAAATGACAGTGGGCCCTCAAACTTTTGGACCACAGTGTGTTTCACCTAAGCTTTCTCTCCACTAAGGTTTACATGCTCTGCTGAGCAAAACTGAAGTTGCCTATCGGTTCCCTGAGCTGCTGCCTCTGGTAAGTTGGGGTTTTAATTTCCCTGGTAATTTTGTGCCTTTCACAAACATTTTTGACATTTATAAAGGCTTTTCTTTTTTTCTTTACCCCAGAGTGAACTGAGTCCACCCATGCTAATTGAGCATCCACTTCGCTGCCTAGTACTCTGCGCCCAGGTGCATGCTGGGATGTGGCGAAGAAACGGCTTTTCATTGGTCAATCAGGCAGGAAGCTTTTTCATTTGTTTCATTCTAATAATTTTGAAGGTTAATGACTTTCCAAAAAAGTTATTTTTGATATTGTTTTCATTTGTCTTTGCAGATTTATTATTATCACAATGTAAAGTGCAGAGTGGAGATGTTTGATAAAGACCTCATCATGCTTCAGGTCCGTAGTTTTCTCATCCATTTGAAACATTCACAAAAATGCTAACAACATGCAAAGTGGAATGACACAAGCTTCCCCTGTTCCATGTAAACTAAGATTTTGTTCTGACCTGCCACAACCACAGCAACCAACAAGGGACAAGACATTTTGTTGACTACTGATTCCGTTTAGTCCCACCTATTTAGAAATCTCATTTTAATCTAATTTTAACTCTTAATTATACATTAAACATGAAATATCTAATTGCCAAGATTGTATAATGTCATACAAACTGGTGACACAGCAGTTTCATATTTAATTTAAGTTTTTTTTATTGTTTGTTCTGTAAAATTTGTGTCTGATTAGGACAGTGCTGTGGGCTATTTATAATGCTTTGTTTTACTTGTTTCACTCATTTCTAAGTCACTTTGAATTAAAGTATCTGCTCAACAAATGTATGTGTAATGTTTTTGGGTGTAGGCTGGAGCTTCTATGATGGATCCAAACCATTTCCTGATGATCATGTTAAGCCGTTTTGAGCTCTATCATATCTTCAGCTCAGCAGACTGCAGGAAGAGATACAGCAGAGAAAATGCAAACAAGGTCTTCTTACCTTGAGATCTTTTATCTTCTCTTTCTATCTATATTTCTTTTCTGGCTGTCTCTACTGACCATATTTCTACTGCTAATGATGCATTGTGTTTTTTAGGATGTGGTTCAGCAGAATAACACACTAATTGAAGAGATGCTGCATTTGGTCATTATGGTTGTGGGCAAGTACTGATTATTTCTCGCCACACTACAGCTTTTTTACGGGGTGTCTGTTATTTAGTCAGATTAAACACCACACACCGGTGCACCATTAGGTTGGCAAATACTGATTATAACAAACAACTATCATCAGTTCCAATACAGATATTTGTTGCTAGATCACTTTAAACTTTTCTTGTTAAATAGATCACTGTTTTTTGATCATGTTTTAAATTAGCTTTGTGTTTTAAATTAAGTCAAGTATTTATTGTTTCTATAGAAGAGGTTGGTTTATGCACAACAGACAATGATTAGCTTAGTGCCTTCATGCATTAAATTAATAAACTATTGGGTTGTTATATTGGCCTTTTTTATGCTATAACCAATATGCTAATGGTTTGCCAATGGTATCTATGGCCCATATATCGGTGGAACTCGTGCCATATATTGGTGTTTTCTTTAGGTGAGAGATACACAGCAGGTGTTGGTCAAGTGGAGAGCTATGATGAGATAAAGCGAGAGATTGTTCACCAGCTGTGCATTCGACCCATGGCCCATAGTGAGCTGGTCAAAGCCCTGCCGGAGAACGTAAGTCAACCCTCACAGCGCTGTGAGTGGTAAAGACAGTGCTGGTTGTTGCCTTTATTTTACGACCATTTAAATTTGGGCAGAAATCAATCATTTTAGTTATTATTTTACCACAAGAAAGTGTTTTTAGGCCTGATGTAAAGCAGTGCTTAAGGATTGCATCAAAATTGAAATTGCATAAAACCTTCTTGCCGGTGACAAGAAATGTCTCAGTTTGCTACATTATTGTAGATTGTGGACACAGGTGTGTTTATCTATAAAGACTCCAATTGTGGCTCATCCACAGAATCAGAATTCATAGTCAACCGCAATCCCAGTTTATCACTGTCTCTGCATATTGAACTGGTATAGACCAAAGTCATTTACTTTTAACAAAGTGTTAAACTGTTGTACATAATAAACGCCTGCCTGATCAATAGTTCTTTTCCTTCTGTTTCAATCATGCAGGTGTCCAGCCTCTTATTAACAAGCCCATTGTACTGGAGTAATTTCGGTCAATGTCAAAATTTCCATTTTTATAGAAAGTGCAGCAGAATATTGTTTTTTCCATTTTCTTGGTGTTTAACTGAAGATGAGTTTTCATGCTTTTTCTCTTCCTGCCCTGAGGCTGTGGAATAATTTACCACCCTGCAATTGGACCTTCTTTAATATTGATACATTTGAATCCCATCTTAAATCTGCTCTTTTGTCTTGGGCCTGACAGGCTACATTTCATTCACCCTTATGTCTAGATTTCTGTCTTGTATAGGGTTGGAACATAGCTTTATTTTGGAAATATTGGAACCAAATGAGTGGTAGAATGGTATAATAAAATTTGCATAAAATATTCCAAATGCAGATTAAAGTTTCCGGAAGCAGGATTGTTCAATTTCTTAGCATTCCCATGCCCAATCTTGGATATTGCTTGCATGAAAAAAGTATTGTATGATTCTTCTCCCAAAGTTCTAATTGTATGTAGGTAAGAACTGGCAAGTAGTTTCTATCCTCTTCTTCTGTGACCTGACTGCCACCTAGTAGTAGTTTTCTAACGATGTATTTAATACATGTATTAGATGTATATAATTTTCTAACGATGTATCTAAGTCCTTACCTCTTATAATTCAACAAAAACTGAATACTCTCTTTCTGTTTTTCTCCACAGGAGAATAAGGAGACAGGCATGGAAAGAGTCATTGATAGTGTGGCTTTGTTTAAGTGAGTATTCTCAATTAAAGAGTCTGGTAAATTTTTGGATTGGTGTGTGTATGTGTGTGTGTGTGTCTGCAATTATGAATTGTATGAATTGTGTGAGACAGGAAGCCAGGTGTGACAGGCAGAGGGCTTTATAAACTCAGGCCAGAGTGTGCCAAAATGTTCAACCTTTACTTCCATCATTACTCCAGAGCTGACCAGTCTAAGGTGACTCTGCACACTTCAGTTACAGCTCATAAAGCTCAATTGATCAGTTTGAAACCAGTGATAAAATATTGTGTTTTATTGTTTAGGCTGAAGAGGCTCAGAGGAAGATAAAGAGGCAAAATGGGGAAGATTCAGGTAATTTAATTTTCATTTTAATCAAGTGTCACGACCAATTAGAAAATATATGTTTACACAATATATAATAAATATCAGTGCAAAGTTTGATATTTTAATATAAATGTCTGCTTGTACTGGCCACCCATTGCATACACATTAGTGCTTAGGTACAGTACACGTCTGTGATGCTTTCATTGTTCAATTTATTACGTTTATTTGTACAGCGCTTTAAACGATACATATAGTTTCAAAGCTGCTTTACAGAAATGCAACAGAATGTACATTGGCAAAAAACTGCTAATTATAATGATTTAAGAATTGCAGATGTTAAATCAGAGTTGTTTCAGGCATTCATTTTTTTTTCTTCCTGTTTAGTTCTGCCTCCACCAGTTCCTCCTCGTTTCTATCCACTGTTCGGCAGCTTGGTGAACATCCTGCAGTGTGACGTGCTGCTGGGAATTTTGGGAGCTGTGCTGCAGTGGGCAATCGAGCCCAGTGGAGGACACTGGTCTGAGTCCATGCTACAGAGGGTACGTCACTGTGTGTGTGAGAGAAACCTTTCACAGATAAAGAGATCTGCCTCGTTTTATCTCATTCCGAGTGTCTGCATGTGTCCGAACTAAACTGTGTCCTGCAGGTGCTTCATCTGTTAGGCATGGGCCTGGTGGAGGAGCAGCAACATCTGACCAGCAACACAGAAGATAACGACACCAGCTTTAACTTCACTCTCAAGATCTCCAGTAAGGCTTTTTGTCTTGTATCCACACGCATGCTTTCAACTCGTATCTATCCACAATGCAGCTTGATTAGACAGTTGAACTGATGTCTTCATTGTAGGACCAGGTGAGGCTCCTGGAAACACTCCCAGTATCTTGGCTTTGTTGGAAACTCTGCAGAACGCTCCTCACCTCGAGGTGCACAAGGACATGATCCGCTGGATTCTCAAGGTAAAGCAGACCACCATCTAATTGCCAAGCCACCAGTCAGAAAAAAAGCTGTGTAAATATCCCAACTGTCCAGAAGATGTTGAGCAGAAGTGTTAATAGCATGAACTGATGCACTGTCTTGCATCTGTCCATGAATAGCGATGATTCAGGGATAGAATATAGACTGACAAGGACTGTTAGGAGTATTACAAAAAAATTTCAATTTTCAGTTTAGCATACAGTAGTAGAAGTAGTACTGAAATACTCAATTTTAGCGGTTGAATATTTCAGTACTCTTTCTACTACTGTATGCTAAATTGAAAATGGACATTTTTTGTCTTATTCATTTAGTTAAACATTTAATATATTTATAATTGATCTGAAAAAGAAATGAAAGGACACAAATGATTAAGGTTTTGTGTATAGGTTCATATTTTACACAAGCTATTTTGTGATCATTCTATTCCGGTGTCCTCAGACGGTGGCTAACATTAAAACCACACGCGAGTGCTCAGCCAGTGCGGCCCCTGCTGACAGCTCAGGGCACAGTCACGAGGAGGTGAGTCCAGTAAATGCATCGCACTCATATCATGAGCTGTTAATGTCATAACATTGTCTCACTAGGTGTGTTTGTGCACAGACGGTGCGGGATAAAGACAAGGCAGAGAGGAAGAGAAAGGCGGAGATGGCACGGCTCCGGAGAGAGAAGATCATGGCTCAGATGTCAGAGATGCAGAAACACTTTATCAACGAGAACAAAGAGCTCTTCCAGCAGAGTCTAGAGGAGCTGGACCCCACCACTTCAGCCGCTCTGGAGCACAGGTGATTGGAGCAAGCTTCAGTGTATCACTCAGTGTTCCTCTGCTTGGTGTAAAAGCCCTAAACTCAGATAAACCATCTTTTCAAAAATACAGACAGTTTACTACTGGTTACCACAGTGAAATACAGTAAAATTCTACCTAAAGTTTTTCACAAAATGAACTGGAGGAAGCAGTATTCAAAGTTGTTGTAGGGAATTTCAGTATTTTTGCTAGACTTCCGCTAGACTTCACCATTGAATTAGACCACCCAAACACTAACAACATCCCTTCTTCAAAACTTTACTTTACAAAGACATAGCAGCAAACTCAAGCATGCAAAACTATTGACAGATAGTGTTTCTGTTTGACAAAGTTTTCTGAGGCCACTACCCTGCCCCTTTTTTTTATAGCACACGGCTGTGACATAGTCCTCACATATTTATCTACATAGTTTTTAATAGATCTATTCAGTATTTAAAATGTCACACAGAGTCATTTGTAAACATGATTACATGGATCATTTTTGATTAGTCAAAAAAGACAGTAATGCACAGAAGTGACTCTGAAGTTTATATAAGTGATTCAAACACGCCTTAATGCTTCACACTCGTAATGAGGTTTTAAAAGGAATGTGAAACTAGTTTAATGACATGAGTTGTAAGGAAAATGAATGATAATAATATAATAACCAAGTCATCACGTATACCTACATGTGCTCTGTTTTTGTGTTCCTCCTCTGCAGCCCCAGTTCCTGCGACGCTCTAGTTTGTGTGGGGCCGCGGAGGTGGCGTGCGGGCGGCAGTGACAGAAGGCAGGTGGTGACGTGTATTCTGTGCCAGGAGGAGCAGGAGATCAGGGTTGATGGCAAAGCTATGGTGCTTGCTGCTTTTGTCCAACGCTCCACAGTTATGTCCAAAAACCGCAGGAGACCTCCACACAACCCAGGTCAGTGTGTGATGAATGAAATGAATGTCTACTCGTTTACTTGTCTGGTCTGTTGTCTGAATATCAGTGTGTGTTTGTTGGGCAGATAAGTATGACCCCCTGTTCATGCACCCGGACCTGTCTTTTGGCACGCACACAGGCAGCTGTGGACACATCATGCACTCACACTGCTGGCAGAGGTAAGAAACACAACAGTGACCACACATACTTACTTGTTGGATTTGTCAGTGTAAACTACTCAACTGTACTTGCACTATTTATATGACAAAACAAATGTACCTTGATTGTGTTACTTTATTAGCATTGCATTATAGATCTGTTGAATCAGATTGCTGCAATGTGGTCATGCCGCCTTTTCTGATTGGTGGATCTGTCTTCAGTACCAAAAGTGTAATAACGTAATATAATTTCCTAAAATATTTAGCCAGGGATTCAGCATATGAACATGATTTTTAATAATAACTTTTTAAAAATGATTTTAAGTTGAAATCATGCTTACAGCTTTAGCAAAAACATTTTTATTTGTTCATAACTTATTCTATGCCTGTTGTGAAAATTTTATTAGTTGTTATTGTTATTGCTGATGATTAATTTCTGCATGGAGAAAATGAATAAGATTTCTACATCTATATCCCTACTGTTGTAATGCATTTTAATACTGTGATACTGTACCCCCCCTGCAGGTATTTTGAGGCAGTGCAGGCTAAAGAGCAGCGCAGACAGCAGAGACTCCGCGTTCACACCAGTTACGACGTGGAGAACGGAGAGTTCTTGTGTCCACTTTGCGAGTGTCTGAGTAACACGGTCATCCCACTTCTGCCCCTCATGAAGACCAACTGCAGGTACTTCACCAAACACACAGGAGAATCTGACCTCCAGCTACCTGCTTTAACTGCCTGTCTATATGTTTCCATTAGTGTCAGACCTCAGCTTAACACCCCACCCACTGGTAAATGAGTAAAGTGGTAAATGGGTGGAGCAGATTGGCTGAGATCGGATACAGTTAGTGGGATAAATGTGTCAACCTCTCTGATCCTTTTGTATAATCTAGACTAGAGGTTCCTCTCACACAAGATCAGCAATTCTATTAATACACATCTATGCTAAGCACCCAATGTGCTTTGAGTGTGTAGACTGTTCAGTTGGATGGATGAAAATGAGTGTGTGTATGTTTGTGTGCAGCACTGAGCAGCCTGATCTGAGGCAGTGGGTGAACATCACCTCTCAGCAAATCAAAGCCCTGCACGCTGCTCACAGAAAAAACACCCTTACCAGTGAGTAGCCCCAACTGATTGAGATACAAGGGCGACATATTACACACAGTTTATTCAGACTTGCGTAGATGCTCTTTAATGTTTTGGGCAAATTTTTGGACTGTATGACACAACGAAACAAAGCTGTGTGTGTGTGTGTGTGTGTGTGTGTGCGCGCGCGCAGGTGTTGAAGGTGTCAATCCAACAGATAGTGCTGAAAACTGCCATCCTCCTGATGGCTTCAGACTGGACCACACTCCAAAGTGAGAACACATACATAACTTCCAATTACCCATAATACCTTGCACAAAAGTGTCTGTTGAAAGTCACAAAGTCAAAGATGCACATTTGTATCTGTCAGGAGTCCTTACTCGAGCACCATAAAGGAGATGCTGACCACATTCGGGACAGCCACATATAAAGTGGGTCTTAAGGTGCATCCTAACGAGCAGGACCCCCGAGTGCCAATCATGTGCTGGGGCAGCTGTGCCTACACCATCCAGTCTATAGGTCAGACCACCCTGCCGGTTTAAGTTATTAAATTAAAAAACTATTTCTTTTGAAAGCCCTTATTTAGGATCTTTCTTGATAGTCAACTATAAATAATTTAAAATTTATGGGAAGTCTCATCTCATTTGTCACAGAGAGATTAATGGTGGATGAAGAGAAGCCTTTGTTTGGAAGTTTACCATGCAGACAGGTACTCAAACAGATATTCATAATTATTCAAGCTTGTTGTTTTATTGATTATGAATATCAATGAATAGTTTGTGCCATCTAAGCATGTGTGTGTGTGTGTGTGTAGAATGACTGTTTGAGCTCTCTCACACGGTTTGGCTCGGCCTGCTGGACTGTCTCATCTCATGCTGCTGTACAGAGTCACTTTATCAGACTCTTAGCAGGTAGGAATCAGCACTGCTTCTGCTAACCACACAAACTGGTCATTGTGTCATGAATCAGTCATTATGGGGAATGACTGCCCATCTTCACATCATTGATCTAAATGTTTGTCTCCATGCAGCCCTTGCTCCTGATTCTCAGGTGGAGAATACGCCATGTATTCTGGATATTGACATGTTCCACCTGCTGGTTAGTGAACACTAATGGTTGTGCTGAGAATGCCGCTTTTACACACATAACCTGTTAAACTGATTCTCGTAGTAGTTGAAAGTTCATATAGAGCTTTCTGTGTTTTCCATGTATTCCTATTATGATTCTTAGTTTTGTAGCCTTGTACATACCCATACTGTCAGTGCAAAACAATGGTATGAATTGTGTGTGTGACAGGTGAGTTTGGTGCTGTCCTATCCAGCTGTTCACTGCCTGGATTCCTCAGGGCTGAGTGCAGACACTGCACAACTGCATTTCCTGCACCTGGTCACTGTTGCTCACCTGGTCCAGATTCTCCTTACCTCCATATCAGGTCAGAACCACATGCTCCACCTTCAGCAGCAGTGATACAACTGCACTTGGGGGTGTTTGTTTCTTGGGGTGTTTTTGATGTTCATGTTGACTTGCGTGTGTCTTCAGATGAGGTGCAGATGGAGCAGGAGAGTGAAGGAGCAGAGAAGGAGGAGGAGAGTGTGTGTATGTTCTACAACACCCTCAGGATACATCTGGGCAGGTGAGAGCTATATACATGCAATATGTCTGCTGGTGCTAAGCATGATTGCTTTCTTAAAACCAATTAAGTGTTCAATTTCTTTAATTATGAAAATGTGTAGTGTTGCATATCCCTACTAACACGATTGCATTTCAGTGGGCTGCGTGGGGTGAGCTCAGGCTGGCACCTGTGGCGCTGTGTTAAAGTTGGAATCCTGCCCTATTTGAGATCAGCAGCTCTGTTCTTCCACTATCTGAATGGAGCACCAGCACCACCTGAGCTACACGGTAAATGCCTCCAGCTGCATATTTCCTCACATCTGTCTCTCACTCTACTGGTGTCACTGTATCCTGACTCGCTTGCCCGTCACTGTGAACAGTAACTGTATTTCTGCTCTGACTGTGTGTTCAGCTGTAGGTGTGGGTGAATGGGAGGCTCTGTGTGGATACCTGTGTCTGCCCTCCAACCTGCTACAGCTCTACTACAACAACCTGGAGCAAATGGAGCCTCTTCTACAAGGGTAACTATCTGTGTCTGTCTCTGAGAGTTGGCGGGTAGTTGATGTGTAGTCTGAATGGTGGTCTGATCACTGATGTTGCTCTGCAGGTGGTGCTCTCATCCAGGTGTGCTGCAGGGTCTTCAGACCAGCATGGCTCTCATCAGGTCTGTC
>JAZGTK010011774.1:0-15361 GCA_036877625.1 Ambastaia sidthimunki | reverse complement strand
AAGGTTGGAACTGTGATGTTGGGTTTTGCTGCCAATTGGTGGAGATCACATTTAATCTGCGTTTAGTAGCACAGAATTGCATTTGCCTTTTGGTAGTTCATTGCTCTGGACAGTACTTTAGAGTGAATTTAATACTTAAAATGAGTGTATTTAAAACCAGTTAAGATTATATGAGAGTAATATGTTGACATGAATTTAAGTGGCTTGTGTGGCATGACATGATGTGGCTAAAGGTCATTTAGGCTGCATTGTGCATTGTTAAATTGCATCAATATAATTATTAAAATAAATAATTATTAAATTATTAAAATAAATAATATAAAGATGCATAGTTCATTAAGTTGTACTTATTCTCTGCTTTGTGTTAATGGTTTTTAAAATAGTTTGAGTGTGTTTGGAATGGTGTACTTACAAAAGTACTGCTTTTGTTAGTATAACAGAAGGGGCTTTTTTAGCTGTTATATGTATATGGGGCTATTTAAGGCTTTTTGGTCTTTACTATGTATATCTTCCTGTTTTATGGGCTAGATTCTCTAGTTATTTGTCATTTTGCATTGCAGTAATGTGTCTTTTTCCCTTTTAAGACCTCACCCAGTCAAACCCCTGAGCTCCACAGAGAGCCAGCCCATCAGTGTGGGGAAGGATCTGAAGACCCTCACAGTCAAGCAAATAGCTGAGAAGGCAACGGTACAGTACAGCCATTTACACAGAGACAAAGGTTTATTTAACAGCCCTGTTCCACATGTTCATATGACATACTGTTTTTTACTGTTTTTACTGTAATTACAATAACTGTTTAATAACTAGGTATTAACCCTGAACCTGATCCTAACTATAACCCATAGTTAGTTTGTGTAGACCTTATATTACCCAGTACTTTGTTGGGCAAGAATACTTAAAGTGTATGTACTGTAAAATAAAGTGCAACTAATAATATTTATATTTTCAGCTAAATTTGGACACATGTATTTATCAACTATTGCCCGTTAATTTTCCACATTTAAAAATAATTCTACAGCACGTTTATTGTAATACAATAGGGAAATTATGAATTTAGAATTTCATAATTCTAAATTTAGAATTTCTTAATTTATGTACATTCTTCTTAAAAAGCAATACAATACAGTATTGAGTACAGTATTGAGTATAGAGTATCTAAGTTATTCCCTGCATTATGTGGCCTGAAGAACCAGAAGCATGTACAGTTTTAAAAACTATTATTCTCCACAAAATTAATTTCAGGACTTTTGGATAAAAAGTTTTTTTTTTTAAGTATTTGTTTGGATTGGATTTTTTTACAGTTGTGTTTATTTTTTATTGAAATTTTTATTTTTTCCATGATGTCACATGTCCCATCCCTGTACATCCAGATGGGAGAGAGCGCTCCACACACCCAGCTCACCCAGGAGGAGTTGCTCACACTGGTGGTGAAGCAACAGGAAGAGCTGTCCACGAAAGACTTCCAGATCCATGAGCTGGAGAATTACATAGATAACCTGCTGGTTCGTGTCATGGAGGAGAACCCGGGCATCCTGCTTTCGCTTCGTTCCAAGTGTTAGGGTTTGATTCCAGCGTCTGACTCCACTGAGACACTTTAATGATGCTGCTTACTGTCATTTAAATGTAAATGTAAACTGCCATTTACTGTAAATGTCAGGAAGCAGCAGTAATTAAATGTCTGCTTTTTACAGCTGTATAATAAGGCATTATTGTTTATTTATGATAAAATCACAGTACAAGCTTTCTTCAAAATGTTCTCGACAACAAAGGCAGATGATTTATTGATCCAATTTAGTTTTGCTGTGCACAGTCGTCTGTCACTTTAGGCAAAGAGAGGTCTCAATGCGTTATTTATTGGTGTCTTAATCTTGAATTTGAAGCCATTATACCTTCTGCCTGACGTAAATTTAATTTCGATCATGACTGCTGCCCTGCATTAGTGTTGATGTTGCCTTCAATCTGTTGGGACTCAAGGTCAAATCAAGGGCAGGGAATAAGCCTTTTACTGCAGCTGGGGCTGTGCTGTACATTTAGACTGTAAGCACTTTGTACTTGAATGAGGTGATGTATTTATTAAGGGTAGTTGTTTTTATATGGAAGTGATTATCTGAAATGTTTCTGATGTCCAGTACAATTACTTCTGTATAAATGCCTTAATTCAGCCTTATATTTTGTTGCCTATATACTGTATACATACAGATGTCTTTGTTCTAACACTGGATTTTACATTGCCCTGGTCAAAATTGCCTAGATTTGTTTTTTGCTCATTTTGAAATTTAAATTGCACAAATTTGGATTAAATTGCCAGCAGAACGGTCAGATTGCGGTTAAATCAGTCAAATTTAACATCCAAATAAAAAAATGATGCTATATGCTAAACACCATGTTTGCATTTATATTATGGTGATGTTGACCAGGGATTAATAAGTGTTCTTTAAAGACAGTCTTCTAAAGCTATTTCAGTAGCTTTTCGGCACACTGCACAATAAGATGGGGGTTCTATATAAATACTGTGACATACTAGTTGTTTAATGAACAAGCAGTAACTGTGTTTGCAGAACTGCATGTAATTTGTACTTACAAATCAGGATCTTTTGCAATGTTTCTAACGTTTGGCTAATTTACAGTACCTGTTGCCGAGTGTGTATGTTGAGGAAAGTCTTGCTTTGCAGCGATCTACCACTAAGCTCCAGAATGAATGCCGAAATGAACTCGTACAGCCATCATTCCTATTTCTATTCTTAATTTTAATCTGGTTTGCTTGGTAATTATGCCATTTGCACCTGTCATCTTATGTGAGTGTAAGGAGAGAAATACTACCAAAAATGAAAAAAGGGGAGAAAATCATGTTATTTATTTGGTCATCATTAATTTGGATCGGAGTATGTTGTTTTGAAACTGTGTTAGTTATCTGTGTTGTAATATATTCAAGTTCATTTTAACAGTAATAACCAAGAGCTTCCAGTGTGACTCATTTATTAGTTGTCAAGTACTTTGAATGAGGTCATCAAACTAGACACTCTTCATGTTAACTGTTAACAGGCTCTACATAACATGATCCAAACACTCCCTAATGTCTGGTTTAAAACTGGAAGTTTGCTAAGCACATGTGCACAATATTTAGGCATTTATTTTGTATACCTGTACCTTGTTATTATTATTAATTTAATATTATACATCAATACACCTCAAAAAGTGTATTGGTGACACAAAAATTACTGTTTGTTCCTTTCAATAACTACATACGATACAATAACTAAATACATAAGTAATGTGATTATGCCTTAGTTATCTAAATAAAATGCATATCTTAACTTATGTATTTGTGTTGTAAATAATGTGGCAAAGATTTGAATCATTTGGTAACACTTAATTTAAAATCTGTAGTTCATATGCACTTAAAAAAAGTCTCTTGAAATTTCTATTGAAAATAATTACATGGGAATTTTGGTCACATTAATATTTCTCATGGTATCTTTTTTGAAAGAAAAAAAATCAGTATAGGGCTGTACTGTTAGCTACAAAATGATACTGAAAACATTACTGAATAAATTTGGAGCTATTTCCCAGGTATTGCCCATTGTGGTTTTAAGTAGGCTGTGTTCCTGTACGTATCACCATTGTTGGTCCAAAATTTCCATCAACCGATAAGGTTGTAGGATTAGGTTTAGAGTTAGACTTAAGTTTAAGGACTGGATTAGAAATTTTTATACCATTCTTATCTACCTGTTATTTCCCTCTGATTTTAGGGGTCAGTTATGGTTTAGGTTTTGGGTTTCTTTTTAAAAAGGAATGTTGTTCTAGGACCAAGAAAGATGTTGATAGAAGGACACATCTTGGCAAAATCATGGTGACTGTAAAAATATAGCTCCGCATTTAAAAAAAATAGCTGCACATTTAATAAAACCAAAATATTAATGTGAATATAAAAGTGACTTATTTAGTATTTAAGAGTGTTAATGAGAGGTTTATTAACAAGTTACCTATAACTTTTTCTCTGTAGCTTTAATAGACAAAAGATGCATATATAAAACATATGCATATGTAAACAGAACATTATAATGTAATGTGCAAATAGTCCACTAGATGACAGTACAATATAGTACATGTATGGTGTAGGGGAGCGTGGGGACGGTTGCAACAGTTTGTATTTCCTTCAGTTTCTCAGAGACAGTTTTTTGTGGAAAGCCAAATACATTAGACCCACATCTGTCAGATACCCACCAACATTGCTGTAACAGGCAGACGTATGATAATATATGTACAATTTAAACTTTAAACAGACATGCAATAATAAAAAACATTATATAACATCATATTGCAATTTCCTTATTATTTGTGAACATACAAAATGTTAAGTGGTTAAATTGTTAGATTTGTTTAATTGGCTGTATAATGACAAAGACTAGTAAAACAATATGTAACAACATTTTAGTTATTTATTAGGCCTACAAATTTTTTTTTTTTTTTAATGAAAATTGAGACTGAAATTTTACTAAACTACTTTTGTGAACTGAACTGTGTATGTGTGTGCGTGTATCTGTTTGTGTAAGGTAGTGTATGCATGTGACAGAGAGGTTAGGAGAGAAAGAAATTAGTCAACATCAGACTCGCAGTTGTGGCAAGTACAATTTGCTCCCCCATCCAGTGCAGGCCTGGTGAGCCCATGCCTTGCATTACCAGCACTGAACCAAACCTCTTTCGGTCTCAAGTAACTCTCCAAACAAACAATGCAGAAGTCCTCTTCTTTGACAAACTTGAATGCATCAATGTTGTGATAAGGGACTGTTGCAACTGTCCCCACACTGTCAACCTGGATGAAACTTGCTATTCTGGCTAGATACAATAGCTTTAACACTTGATGGCTATGCCTATTAGGAGCTAAGAAAACACTGATTTAAATTATATGAATGAATAATGCTTCACAAAAACAGTTTAGATCAAAGTTTTTACCTCAAAGTTAGTTTTTACCTGAAGGAATGGTCACATATGCCTGATTTCTTTTAGATAAGGGGAGGGGTTAACTAAACATGTGCAGTATTAGTGTCATCACTCTAGCTCATTCCTGTTTGAAGGAATAAGTCATGTTGCAACTGCCCCATGTTGCAACCGTCCCCAGTCTCCCCTACTACAGTCAAGCAGCCAATGAAGGCTTCTTGCCAAAAATTGACCGTTACATTCCAGTAAGTATATGCCAGGTATACTAAAATGATACTTTATGATATTTGGGATTTATATTTGAGAATCGTAAGCTGATGCCACACACAACATCTAGCAAAACGTGTAAAGCTAATTAAGTTGTCTTTCTGAATGTTTAAAGGTTATGCGCTTGACAGCCTCTACAGCTGGGTAATTATCATCTTAAAACAACACAATTATGGTGGTTTATTAAACCCAGCATACTAATGTTTGCTTTAAACTTATTAGTGGTATTTGCCAAACAATCTCACATGACTGTTCTTCTTCTGTACAAATTTTGGTTTATAACCACTTTTGGTTTATCGCCTCACACTTTGTCAATGCACAAATATAAGGGGGACAGAGAGCTCTCAGATTTCATCAACAATATCTTAAGGCTTGTTCCGAAGATGAATGAACGGTTTTAATGTATGACAGAATTGGAAGTTGGGTGAACTTGGGTCCCTTTTAACTTTGCCTACAACCTGCACCACAAGAGATCAAGAGCTGAATGTGTCCATTCATTTTTTGGGTGCTTTCTTTCCTAAAATCCACCCTGTGAATCACCGGTCTTATTATTGAAGCTTTGCTCACATATTTTGTGGTCTTTGATGTACTAGGATGGCAGACCATTAAAAATAACATCACCTCTATCAGAAAAAAGATACATAAATGATGTACTGAATTAGTCACCATGGTAACACTTCCACCTTTTTTATTGGCTTTTGTTGCCTCGTTATCATTTTCAGGTTGTTGTGGTGAGTCCATTAAGATGCATCAACACTTTCATAGGGTTATTTACTATGGTCTCTTTATCTTTTCATCAGTTTACTTCCACAAAGGTTTATCTGCTGTGTTTTATAACAGACTCTATTTGAAAAAGCATGTTTGTGGAGGAAACGTTCGCTCTTTCTGACTGCAGAAAGCATAACAGTAAAATAATAACATTAACTACAACATTGAAATAAATATGATTAATGCTTGCCTGTGCAAATGTGATGCTTGCCACGAAGCTAGCTAGCAAGGGTTCCGGGTGGATGCTAGGGAATTAGTTACTGGCTAATAGCCCCGCCCTCCTTAATGATTAAGGGGTGTATTCAGACCCCTGTTTCTCTGTATGAGCAATAGTAATAAAGATACAGTAAATAAAACTGTATGTCTGCGTTTATAGCAGTCCTTATGTAGTGAGCATATGTTTCACAGATATATTTTAGACATCTGTACTTTATCCTTTATTAAAAAGAAATATTTTAAGATCAGTCTCCATTTATCTACACTCATAACATAGTGAAATTACATATTGAAAACAAACTTTGTAAGCTTTTACCTTGCATTTCTAATAGCATGAATATTTTGAAATGTTAACTGGTTCTGTTGTCTAAGTTTATCCATTTATCTTCCAATATCACTCCATTGTGAAAACTTTAATCAATTAACACAATAATCCCAGACTTTTCACATAAATTCAATCTGATATAGTGGTGGTGCTATTACAAGTAATATTAGTATCTGAATGTTTTAATATAAAGCAGAACCACAAGTTCACACATTGTATACTGATGCAACATTGCATGTTACATGCATTTTTACAAAATTATATAGCTATAATTACATATTTCTCGAATTGTACTTTCTCTCGCCTGCTCTTTCTCAAACTTTTTCAGCCATCTTAGAGACAATTACATAATCCTTGCTTTAATCACAAAAGCTAGTGTCACTTTTGAACTGTGTGCTGTGTCAAAAGTTCAGTGTTTATTTTAGCAGCCTTTCTCTGGGACCCTTTACAGACGCTGACATCTTGGGTAGTTTCAAATAATAAAGCACTTCATTTGTAATCCAAATCCAAGTCACAGAAACTGTGGGCAACCTTTAGGCATAAAGGTTAGGCAGAACTTCCTGTTCTATATATTACTGCCAGGCATGACTTTAGGTCCCAGACATCGCATTTGTTTGTGTCCATCTGCAACATAATGAATAAGGAGAATGAATAAGTTCAGGGCCAACCAGGAATCAACCAGGACTGATGTGACCTTTCTTCTATTCCAGAAGCGATCTGCTTGTCTTTGGTTACCATGGTTTTTGAAAAAAACCTTGACTTTTTCACTGTCAGAGAACCACACTAGCTGTAGCACAGTTGTTAGCTGGTATCCCAATGCCGATCCGTCGATGGCACGTAAACATCTTTCGCAACTCCGCCCTGAAACGGTCGTGCAGCCACGCATACAAAAAAGGGTTACAACAAGAAGAGCTCATTCCACACCAGTGACATAGCAACTGGATCAACAGGAAATAGCGCTTGTCGATCAGGTCAATATCAATATCTCGAAGAACGTTAAAAACGCTTATCGGCAGCCAGCAGATCCCAAATGCAGCAACAACCGATGACACCAGTCGAAATGTCTTCCGTTTACGAGCACGTTGGGCTTCCGCTTGGCTCTGGGTGCGATGACCTGGCACCACACAGTTGCGAAGCTTCACGGAAATGCATAAATAGGAAATGCAGAGAGCGGAGAGTGGAAGAACATAGGTGATGAAAAGGGTGCTGTAAGCGTAGGCTAGTCGCTCTCTCTCCTGACCCATCCAAAACTCCTCGCAGATGGTGAAGCCTTCGTCTTTGAACTCAACATGGTAGGTATGGGCCACTGCTGGAGCTACCAGACCACACGAGAGAATCCAGATTCCAGACAGAAGGTACGTGCAGGCCAGAACTGAGATGCGCTTCTTCAGAGGATGAACTGTAGCRTAGTATCTACAATTTAAAAGAACAGTTTTAGGCAACAATTTATGGGCCCCTCAAATGTTACGTTTATCCTTTAATCTGGATCTTAAATCTCACTCTGAGTTTTAGCCTGACCTYGTTATCTCAAAATGTTCTCTTTTTGTTTTTTTTGCATTTTAAGTCGTAACTGACCAACAACCACTTTAGATATTTGGAGAACACAACAAACAACAATAGCTTAAGGGCTTAAAGGCAGATTCACTGGTAGGGACTGGTAAAATGTCTTGCTTTGCATAGGGCTTCAGTTACTCAGGTTATTTTTTCAGAGCATTTCAGAGAAGACAGAACATGCTGTAATCTCTACCGGCTTTAAAATGGATCTCAAAAACAGACCAACAAATGCAATCCTTTTTGTTTGCTCGAAGGCAGAGTGAACCTGTTGGAAGCCTTGAGATGCTCTGTATGAAAAGACATTTTGATGCTGTATGGTTGCCAAGTGATTGCTCTTCAATGGGCACACATTTCCCCACCACCTGTCCAGACTGGTTGAATGGTTTTTCATCTAAAACCCCAACGATAATATCAAGGCTTTCAAAGACAGAATTCATGTAGATTTCATATCTAGTAAAAGCACAATGGATGAACCAGTGGAGAATATGTATGTGACAGCGCTAGTCTGCGCTTAAAAAACCTTCACCATCTCAATTCAGTTGAAAGGTTTCTTAACCTACCTGTTATCCTACAAACTACCAGTTTATTTCTAACATACAATTCCATCATATCATATATCACTCCTATTAGTTTGAAGGTTCTTGACATGTATGACACAAAGACACAAGGGTAAATTCAAAGGTAAATTCAAATCAAGGTTTACAAATCACCAAGTTAAAAAATCTTTCTAAATTTATGAGAATTGTGGATTCCACACCACCATTATAATAATACAGAAGAACAATATTGTTGAGATCATAGTTTATGGCATATTTAATCATAGTTGATTCTGTGTACTTAAAAGTGTCTTGGCTTTACTGGGATAGCCATCTACTGACATGAAGGAACTACAAATTCATAGATATTCTTCAGCAGCATACACAGCTATTCAATGTTTTGATGCAATTATGAATCACACATGCATAACTCACCTGTCCACCCCAATTGCAGTCAGTGTGAATACCGACACATACACCGTCACAGGTTGAATGAGAAACACCAGGTAGCACATGAATCTTCCAAACACCCACCCCCGAGGATTAAAGGCATAGGCCAGCGTGAAGGGCACGCAGGTGGCGCACATCAGCATGTCAGAAAATGCCAGGTTGCCGATGAAGAAGTTGGTGACATTGTGCATCTTTTTGGTGTGGCAGATGACGTACAGTAACAGATAGTTACCGAACACTCCAACCAAAACCACAAGAGCATAACAGGGTATGATAAGAGGTTTAAAGGACTGAAGGAGCTCCACGCCGACAAACTGAGGATTGCGCTTAGTGGCGTTGGTCGACTGCAGCACTACTTCGTAGATTTGACCCATGCTGGAATTTTCCACAGTAACATTTTCCAGGCAACAAGAGGACATTGGAGACCCAAGCCATTCATTGAAACTGCTCTCCATGTTTTCAGTTAGAGTTGTATTCTTAGAAACCTAGAACTTGAGGGGTTGGGGTTTGTGGGATATTAACAAGAAAAGAGAACAGGAACTGGGTTTAGGAACAGGAATATTTTGGTTATTTTTAAAGGACATCACCGTATCAACATGTGACACACTTAGGATAAAATGCAATTTTTATGATGGACATAAAAAATTATGCTTTCAACAATAAAAGCAGAAAAGAAGTGTGAAATGAAAGTGGGTTATTTACTCCTGAAAGCAGAAGATTTTGGGTCAATTTTACTTGCAATTTCTTTGAAAGTAAATGGCTGCTTTGCTTTGGCAAGTCAAACTGTTAAGGTTCTGAGGTAATTGTCATGTTCAGCTTTCTCTGGACTGACAAGACATCAGCTTTATGCACTCCATTCTTGCCTATGCTGTTCTAGCAAACTGCTCTTTTTTTAATAGAAGATATGCCATCTGTTTTTCTCGCACCTATAATAAAGTCCCTCACTGTTGTTGGTTTATGTTGTTGCATTGTCTGACCAAACTTCATACACTCGATAACTATTTTATCGTGACATTTTGGCTGAAATTTTACAGGTAGACCAATTCATTGGAGATGAATATTTTTTTTTTATCGGAGCACAGTCTCTGAAGATCTATGTCACGAAATACTGCGCAACCTTCAAACTTGTAGATGACATTAAATGTGACTATTCAGACAGAAAGCACTTTATCAAATATTATAATTCAGTATTATAACAGTAGATTAGACACATATTTTGTATTTTCAGAAAGAATTATGTTCAGTAAAAAAAACAGGGAGTCCTTCAACGGATGTTGGAGATGGCCTCCAGTAAGCCCTGATTTCAACATCATTGAGTCAGTCTGGAATACATGAAGAGACAGAAACAATTGTAAATTCACAAAAGAACTGCAGCATGTCCCAAAGATGTTGGAACAACTTCTTGGCAACTACTGTGCAAGTGTACCTGGAGGATTTGTGCTTTAACCACATTTGGTTATTTGTTTTAAAGGAAAATGTTGGTCACAAAATGTTGATTTACTACTTTCTAGTAAGAATTTTAAACTATTATACTGAAACTTTATATACTATTATATATATGCTATTATATACTTTGGGTTGTATGAAACCTAAACTATTATAATTATTCATGACACTATTGGAGCGTGTGGGGTGCCAAACTGTGCCAAATATGCATTTATAACTATCTAGGCCCTAAATCATCATGAAAGGCTGCCTCATAAAATTAACTTTTTTTTATTTATTGAGCACAAACTCAGTTTATTTTCCCCATAACTTTATTCATACCAAATAAAACCCAAACCTTCAATAGACACATCCTTTTCTCAATACCAAACTGAACATCACAGATGTGCCAGTTTATGTCTTTAAGCCATTAATTACAGCCTAGATTTATTTTGTAATTGGTACAAACTAATCAGCAGGGCTTCGGTTTTTTTGTCATTTCAATACATGTGCTGTCAATTTACACAGCAGTAAAGAGAACGCCTAAGGAGAGGAATGAAAGCTGGCTTGATGTTTGAGCTTTCTGAGTGAGGGATGCCACAACCACACATGGGCCCTGTTCAATGCATTTTTTGGTTTTGAAACACAAATGAGCCTCATTCACTATAGCGTCCCATAATTAAGTGAGTAAATGGCTCAAAGATTAAAGATAAATGCTCTTTGGTCTTTTCTTTAACAACCTGCTGCAACAAGATTGTCTTTTCTGTTTTCCGCTTTTACATCTAATTGTCACTGAGTTGTCATGTTTGTTGCAAGAACAGCAACTGACTCAGTCTGACTCATTTGTGGTTCAAATGTTAATCCTGTCAATCAGAGCTTTTGTGTTGCATGTATTATCACATTTGAAAAGAAGTTCGAGAGTATATATAAAGTGTCTTTTTGCTAGTCGTTTGCAGTGTTTAATTTCTGCACCATTAGCATAACCAAACAAAAATAAATACACCAAACAAATCCTCACATTTTCCACTGGTTGGGGAAAAGATATTTTCTCAAACTTAAATTTGTTTGAATGATGTTGTGTTGGGGTGGTCGGGTGTTTAAACAAACCAGTGTTTTGGTTGCACCAAAGATCTGTGTTTAAATATTGCAAGGGAATCAGTCTACAAATGGCTTATTTATAGTTCGCTACCTAGAATTATAAGGTTCTGCATTTTGACCAGTTTTGAGATATTGAGGTTTAAAGTTTTTGCATTGCATTGTAAATACCAAAACTGAACTTTTTTGTTTTTCAAGTTAAACACCCAAATTGCATTTTTTATCAAATAAAACACCTTTAATAGTTATATTAGAGTAGGAATATGTCTATAACTCAATTTTGACAAAAATGTCAGATAGAACCTTATAATTCTAAGGTAGCGAGTTGTCTTTGCATATTAAGCAGTCTATAAGACATTTCATTTTTACACACATCATCTTTAAACAACGTTTTTAAACAACGTCTCTTATTTTATGGACAAAACAGAGCAACTTACCATAGGTTCCATAAGCACACCATAAGTGCATAAACTCCATCCAGTTAATTACAAGCAGGAGGACGGGTGTGTTTTCTGTGTACCATCACGTGGGTTTTAAACACCTAGTTTAAATAGTATAATAATAATATTTCTGTATATATTTAATATTGGGAGATATATTGATATTTGGTAAGCAAGTGAACCCAATCAAACCACACTGAAAAGTTAAACTGTGTTCTGAGGACAATGGTATTTTTCCTTACTTTCAGGTCAGGGCAAGTTGTCATGCATTTTAAACGCTATAAATATATACAGTTTATTAATATATATTAATAATTGTTTGTCTTAAGCAATTATGTGTTTTTTTTTTTGTACATTCCTCTTTTTACCCTTTTGCAGTTCCATGTATTGTTTTACTATTTGAATTAGGTATGAAAAGTATGTAATAAGCTGTTTGATGGCAGTTTGCATTGTGAAAACAGCACGTTGTGAGTTTTCTTATTCCGCACCGGCTGCTTGTGCTTCCATTGTGCTCTGCAGGTAGAAACATGGACTAATTAAACTACTAAAATGTTCTTAAAACTACATGTTAGAACCAAGACCTAAATAATATAACTAATATCCATAAAACTGATGCACACATGAACATGAAACAAAAAGTGAACAGAAACAAAAATGGCTATAAATACAAACAAGACTATGAAGGCAAATGGTTTAGTCAATTCTTCCAATATGACTTAGTTCTTCATTATGATTATTATCACTATAATAATTATTATAACAATCCCGCTACATTTATGCAATTTGATTGAGCATTTTTGCACAATCCATTCATTGGACTGGAATGTGATATTGCAGTCTACTTTTTGTAGCTGTGATCTTTCAACTGTGCCACATCTCGCTTCATTAAAAACAGCTCAACTTTGAAAACTTAAGATCTCATGCATTTTGTTGTATTCTGTACTTCTGTTTTTAAACACGTCTTCTGTGAACACCCACTAGAAACCAAGTTTAGAAGATATCATGTTTAAATTAGGCTCAAGTCTAACACACCATATGTGTCTCCCACAAAACAAAATAATTTGATTGCTGCTGCATTTGCTCTTGAGCTCAAAATAACAGCTGACTGGTAGAACAAGTAAATAAGTGTGTGATCAGAGAGAAAAGTGACTGTCAGTGTTTGATTGGAAACACTCGTTGTTGTTTACAGGTGATTGGACAGACAAAGGATGACATCGTGGCCCACAGCTGTAGCCCCTGAGCTTAAGTGAAAATTGCTTGGATCCATCCATGTGGATACAGACGTCAGGTGCATTTCAACACAACTGATGACATATCTCACTCACATCTATGCCAACAACAATCCTTAGCAACTTTATCTCACAAATGTACCATATTTGGATCTAATACAACCAATGTTTTCTTTCTATCTGTTTAGCTATCTATCTGTTAGTCTGTCCTTTAATCCAGTACTATAACATGGTTCTCTGGTATTGTTGATTCTGATCCATTGAGGAATTCAGTATTGCAGTACCTTTGTATTACTGTTGTGATGCATAGGGTTCCGGTGGATAAATGGATGTACTACTTTTCATTAAACATACTGCTGGATTACTCATGGCCAAATCACAGACATGTTGATATTCCACACAAAAGCACTTTTGCTTATGTGTTATATACGTTAATTTATGAATAATATATTTCAGGATTTTACCTGTTTGGTCTCACAGATGGCTAAATGCTTCTAATTGCAGATTGCTTCTGCTTTACACCAAAAAAATTCTCCTGCTTCAAAATATCTACCACCATAGTTTGAACAAATTCAACTTCAGACTTGCATATAAAACAGCAGTATCCAATAGTAAAATACATGACAGCATGCAGTGAATTCTTTCCTTACAACCTTCTTTTGTTTCGCAAATACGATCAATCAATTGATCTAGTGCTAGAAAAACCTTCTCAGAGCGTTGACATCTTTTGTCTAGCTGGGCATTTTCAGACAAGGAAAATCAGTTTTTAAAAGCTCTTTTGCTTTGAATTAGAGTTTCAAGGAGGAAGATTAGAAACCAGAATTACTTTGTTTACTCAAATAGAGTTGTAAATGAAATAATCGGACCCCAATGGCTTCCATCCATATTGTATATTACATATTACAATTACTGGACTAAGAAAACAAATACATAACTGCTAATAATACATGCATTGAATGAAATTGAAACAGCACTAACACAAAGTGACCCCACAATGTTTTCATATTTCATATCATATAAATCAGCATTATTTATAATTTTGCAAACACATGTTTTTAGAAGAAAAAATAAATAAACTTTTTTTAATTAAAGGGATGCACATTGTGTGGTACCTGTGTGCAGTCCTGACTTAAATAAACAGGCTTCTTATAACAGCAAGAATTAATCTTTTGTAAGCCATGCAAATGCAGCTGTCGCTTTTCTGGCATTGCGTTTGATCACTTCAACTTTTTATCAAGACTGCGGCTTACCAAAGCATGAAGTGAAATTCATTGTGAAACCTGGTCGGGAATCGGAAATCTGCGTCTCGCCAGGTGTGCAGCTTATCATTCATGCTCACATTCAGACCAAAACTTCTGATAGGGTAAGTGAATTATTAGAAGCATCATGCGCAGTTTTAGCTTTATAGCTGAGCGATGCAAAGCTCTCACCTGCGCGTCACGATCCCACATACACGGTTATCTCTGTTCGCTATTCAAAACGTAACTAGGAAGAATTCATTAATAAAGGAGTTTTAGAAACGGACCGGCAGTACATTTAGTACATGTTATCCTAACATGACAGAATTAATTAACAATTCATAAACGAAACTATCAGCCTTACCTTTCGTAAGGAGACAATCACTGAAATCCACACAAACGCAAACTTTAATATTCCAGCTGTATAAACGCCACATTTTTATTAAATGCTATATTATATGTAAGCTAAATATAAACTTATTGCAATACATACTGTACTGGTCAAATGTCTATTAAAATTGTACAATTTCTTAAATTTTGACGCTATGTGAAAGCATATTAAATATTAATTATTTACCTTTGTATTAAACTAGCTTCGATTATACATAAATTACATTAATATACATAAAACATTAGATTTTTTTTAAGAAGTTCTTTTGACGAATGCATGAAATAATAGATAGGACAGAGAGATAAGATAGGTTCCTCACCTTTGTAACACGGATGTGGATTAGTTGTTTACCCTCGTGGATGTACTGTTTGTCAGTCGGTGCACTCGCGTTCGTCTGTTTATCATCAGATGAGTGAGAGCGCTAGACTTGTGTTTCACCCTGGAGAGGCGGAGTCAGGTCTCCGTGAGAAAGCAGTATTGATGACAAAA
>JAZGTK010011773.1:0-15361 GCA_036877625.1 Ambastaia sidthimunki | reverse complement strand
TCTCTCTCTCTCTCTCTCTCTCTCTCTCTCTCTGTGCTCATCAGAGGTCTCTCTCTCTCTCTCTCTCTCTCTGTGCTCATCAGAGGTCTCTCTCTCTCTCTCTCTGTGGTCATGTATTAAAGAATCATTATCCCACACACACGTGTCTCAACACTCATGTTTTCTCTCTTTAGATCTGTATTGCACATTAGAGGTGGACTCCTTTGGTATCTTTGTGAATAAAGCCAAAACTAGAGTCTACAGATACACCACAGAACCCAAGTGGAACGAGGTAAGAACCCGGACCGGTCTGTACATCACCACTCACTAAAGCTCAGGAGACATCGTTCTTAGTGAAGAGCCGTGTGTGAAATATACAGGCCTTCTGTTAGCATTTCATTAAGAGCAGTTACCATCTCACAACGTAAAGAGAGATGACAGGTGTTACCTTACACTGTTTTGTTCTTCCTGCTTTTATTTATTTTGTATTTACAGTTTTTAAGATGCTCTCGATGTTTGTAGGTTCCTGTTTGTTTGATTTCGAGGGAACACGCTCATAAATATTTACCTTAAAGCTGCAGTCCGTAACTTTTTTGGCTTAAAAATGAACAAAAATCTTTAAGTTATTGAGCAGGTACATGACAGATCAGTGTTTAACATAATCTTTTCATCTTACCCTGATTCCCAACAGTAAGTTTATAATAATGATTTATAATTTGAGCTGTCGGGTCGAATTTTCCAAGAAATATCAGTTTGGCTTCATTTGTCTTCAATATATGGAATGAAAGTGTGTGAATTAACCTGCAATTTTATGTTTTAAACTGAGATGGCAGTAGAGAGGTGAAAGTTAAGGATTGCAGCTTTAAGTTCATCAATATAAATGTTTGTATTGTGGTGCATTGTGGGTAATGTAGTTTCTTTGGAATTTGTAGGAGTTTGAGATTGAGTTGGAGGGCTCACAGACGCTGCGTCTTCTGTGTTATGAGAAGAGCTACAACAGAGCCAAGATGAACAAGGAGGACGGAGAGAGCGGCGACAAAATAA
This sequence comes from Ambastaia sidthimunki, assembly GCA_036877625.1. Classification (NCBI taxonomy): domain Eukaryota; kingdom Metazoa; phylum Chordata; class Actinopteri; order Cypriniformes; family Botiidae; genus Ambastaia; species Ambastaia sidthimunki. Next base: position 14,338 of record JAZGTK010011773.1, on the reverse strand, counting down.
TGGGCAAAGGACAGATCGCGGTATGATTGCTCAGCAAACCCTGAAACTTTTCTTTTGAATTGTGTTGTGTGTTGAACTCTCTTGCCTAACAAACAAGATGTCTTGTAAGATCTGGATTTGGAAATTCAAGATGTAATCTATAAAACATCAGTTCGTCTGATGTTTAAATTAGATGAAGATATACATAACCAACCCGTCCCCTATAGATCCCAGCAAAGGCTGATGTTATGGAATGCAGTGTTGAAACTGGTAGAACATGGTGCAAGCAACAACAAAGTCATGGGTTCGAATCCCAAATGTGTGTGCAAAATATACAATTGTGAAGTGAATCAGTTATCATAATGTTTTATGTGTTTTTCAGTTGGATGCACAGATGCTCCAGGGAAAAGACTGGCAGAGAACAGTTATTCCGATGAATGGAGTGAGTATTTCCACATCTGCACCTAACATCCGTTTGCTTGCCATGTTGACTGAATGTGTCTTTTTCTTCAGATTGAGGTCAAAATATCCATGAAATTCACCAGCCGGGAGTTCAGCCTGAAGAGAATGCCGACACGGAAACCCATGGGTGTGTTTGGAGTCAACATCTCCACGGTGACCAAGTGAGTAGATAACCAGATTACCCTCGTTGTTCTAGGGAGGCATCTCTGAACTGGAGAGCGTCTACCATCATCATTGTGCTCACTTGTTTGATAATGTTCACAAACAACCTAGGAAGGCACTGGATTCGAACCTGCAACCACTGTGTCAACATCCCAGATTCTGTTCCAGTACAAAAGATTTCAGAGCATATTTTGTGTGAAAGGATAATAAAGGATAATATATTTAAATAATTTAATTGAATCATTGTATGATGTTTGAAACTGGTGTTTTACTTTATTCCATGAAACACAAAAGGAGCTGTTTTGCACGTTTGTGTTGAGAGTTAAAATAAGTCTTAAACTAAAAGTCCGGTCTCGTGATGTTCCCTGTATCTCTGGTTCTCAGACGGGAGCGTTCTAAAGTGCCGTACATCGTCAGACAGTGTCTGGAGGAGATCGAGAGGAGAGGAATTGAGGAAGTGGGAATCTACCGCGTCTCCGGAGTGGCCACCGACATCCAGGCGCTGAAGACGGCCTTCGACACCAGTGAGTGTCATTTACATGCAGCAGATCATCAGAAATGACTGTCAGGATATCATCACCCTTCATCACTCTCTCTCTCTGTAACAGATCATAAGGACGTGTCGGTAATGATGAGCGAGATGGATGTGAACGCCATCGCCGGGACGCTGAAGCTGTACTTCCGGGAACTTCCAGAGCCGTTGTTCACCGATGAGCTGTATCCCAACTTCGCGGGAGGCATCGGTTTGTCATTCCATAATTTCTAGAAAGAATGTTGAGTGTTCACTCTTAACAGTAAAGGTTCTTCACAGCAATGCCATAGAAGATCCATTTTTAGTTCCCCAAAGAACCATCCAGTCAAAGTATCTTACAAGAACCATTTCTTTCTTACCTTTGTATAATCTAGAGAACCTTTTTTCACTACAGTGAACCTTAAAACAGAAAGATTCCACAGATGTAAAGGTTCTTTTAAAATGGTTCTACAGCATCATGAAGCACTTGTTGAGTGTGGATCAGGTCAGTGGAAGTGTGTTGATGGTGTCTCGTCTCTCTGTAGCTCTCTCAGACAGTGTAGCTAAAGAGAGCTGCATGCTGAACCTTCTGCTGTCTCTGCCGGAGCCCAACCTCGTCACCTTCCTCTTCTTACTGGATCATCTCAAGAGGTACAGAAGATGTTTAGATGATGTTCTTCAGCATCCACACTCGCTCCTGAAATAACATCTGTGTCAATGTTTGGTTTCAAAATCAGCATAAGTTTATTACAGCAAATACCACCATGTTGATGATGTATTAATATTACATATTAGATACATGAATTGTTTGACAAAATACTGTAAAGAAAATACATTTTTTAGTAGAACAGTAATGAGAAATAAGGGAGAGAATTTAATGTGTCCATGAAAATGTTACAACATGCACACAAAAAATAGAAACTAAAATGTATATATTTTATATGAAGAAAATAAAGACCATTTTCTTTTGATTTTGTAATAAAATATGACTATATTATGTTCTTAGGATGTTCTTATCAGGTTTCTCATGGTTGCCATCACGCTCATCATCTGTCAATTTTGTGTTCAGAGTTGCAGAAAAGGAGAGCGTGAACAAGATGTCTCTGCACAATCTGGCAACCGTGTTTGGCCCCACCCTCCTGCGACCGGCAGAGAAGGACAGCAAGATCCCCACTAACCCCACACAGCCAATCACGATGGGGGACAGCTGGTCTTTGGAGGTCATGTCACAGGTGAGCAATCCCACCATCAGCGCTCTGAAATGGCCGTGGCCTGTTGCTAAACACGTATGTTCTGTAGGTTAAACTGGTGCGTTTGTTCACTCTGACGTGTTCTGCTTTCTGTTTTTGGTGTTGTAGGTGCAAGTTTTGCTGTATTTCCTGCAGCTGGAGACCATCCCCACACCTGACAGTAAGAGACAGAGCATCCTGTTTTCCACAGAGGTGTAAAGAAATCATCCCATTTGCTTGTGGTAGAGAAGCAAACACGTCCACTTACTGGGTATAATGGACCTCGGATATGCACAACAGCCACCAGGGGGCGCCGCAGTCCTTATAAACGTCGAGGAACTCAAAATATTGGAGCACATCTTGAAATCCTAAATGTACCTTAAAAATGACTAACTGCTCTCAGCATCAGTGTCAGTGCAGAAGCTTTGCTTTGCATTGTGTCTACACAGAGCGGTTATTTACAGATCCTCAAGCATGCTGGTGAGTTTAGCTGTCATATCAACTAGCTTCAGTGTCTGTCCTGATTCTTTCAGTTGTGTGTTTAATGTCTTTATACGTCCCCACTGGTCACTTATCAAACATTCACTTTGTCTGTGATTTTACATTGTGTGTAACGTACAGGTTAAAACTGATAACTGCACTGCAAGTTTTACTTACAGATTCTTTAAAGATGAATGAGTAAATACTCGCTTATTTAAAGGACTTAATTTAGGATTCTTGTGTAGAAAATGGCGTTTAGTTCAGTTATTGTCAGTGTTGATAAGTTAAGGTAACTTTAAGAAACAATCCAATAATAATTGATCAGAATAAAATCTCACTTTTATTTAATTTTTTTTAATGTTTTTTGCCTGTGCTTCTCTGTCAAGCAATACTTATGGATCCATGAGTGCGTTTAGACGTTTAAAAACATGTTTCATTATTCTTTTGTGGTTTCGTTTTATTTTGGTATTTTGTATGAGAGATAATCATAACTAGAAGGGTTTTATTTTTAAATTTTGGTAAAATGTTATAAATATAGAATAACTATTATTATTTATTTGAAGACAGAAATCAACACCAGTGGCTTTTCAGAACAGGTCGGCATTTATCAGTCATGTTAACTGTGTTATGATATAATGTAGCTTTATAACATGTCTTGTTCTGTTGTCTGACCTGAATTATTCATTAATCAGAATTGATATCGTAAACATCCGTTCAGCAATGAAAACTTTCTGACCAAATAAAGAGATATTGAGCGTTTTTAGCAGGTTGACTTGAAAAATGTCCCTTTCCTTCATTTAACGCCATAAAATCTCTCTTCTTAGCTTCTCTGTCTCACTGTAAGACATTACAGTAGGACAGAAATGCTGTATATAGCACAAACAGAGCAGGCAGCCCTAATGCTTCTGTTACACTTGAGTCCTGTCAGATATCTGAATGAATGGAGTTATTTTCAGTCATGGACTGGACGGTACTGCAGTTTCCTGTTTGCAACAGTGTCCGTTCCTGCTTATCTAGTCTGTCTTTATAACATTTCTGTTAATTATAGAAGTAAAATTAAATGTTTTTATTTTCAGTTGAAGAGGTGCTTTATTTAACATGCAGGCATGTTCGTTTATTACTGTGTTTTTATACGTTTGATAAACGTTGTTTGTGCGTTTGATGCAATGCTAACCAAATTCTGGCCACTCCAGAAGGATTTTTTAATCTTCTTAACTATGTCATGTCGCCATGACGACTGCCTCTTGTCCCGCGGGGTTTGTCTTAATCTCTTATTATCTGCACTAAATGTAAATGTCTTGTCTTGTATCCATACGAATACAGCATTCATACAAGGTGTTCATCATCATTTTACAGCATCTCAGAGATATTTTATTTCAGAGATACGGCTGCACAAACATGTTGGGAAACTTAAAGACCCTTTTGTTTACCCGTGCAGCCCACACACAACCCACTGTGGATCAGTTTTTAACTTCCGGCATAAATAAAAGATGGAAGAACAAACTGTGATCTGTTTATCATACAAAACATTTCTATGATGTTCTTTTATTAATTGTGCATATTTAGAATGTGGAATGTTACTGAATTTATACAGTAGAAACCAGACAGAAATGATCTCACATGACCAGCATAATCTGTTGCAAATGTTTAGTGTAAAAATTCAGGCTTAACGATAAATGATTTAAATATGTCACAGCCTGTCTGCCCACCTCAGCCTGAAGTTTTGAAACTTTATATGAGTATATGACATGATCTGCGAAGATAAATTGGTCTGGTTTAAATGAACTGGTTTTGAAATCACTGATGAAGAGTTCTGTAGACGAAGAGTTCATCTGTATCATCCATTGTAGTGTTATAGTTATTTATGTTGAAATCTTGCCTTTAATACATGATATGATATGCTGGACAGCCACTGGGACAGGCTCATGACTTCTCTCCCCTTTTCCTCCAAGTTTTTGTCACTATTTATTCTTGCTGATATCTTAATGTTCTGGTTATAGGACTGTACAAATAGATGCTGGTTTCTGCAGACTGAAACGTTTGGAAGGCATTTGCCGCCTCTGTTTATACACAAATGTTAAATAAAACCTGTATATGAACACCTACTGATTCATGTCTCTTCGTGTTGCATAATCCGCTTTTAAAGATGTTATTCATGAAGAAAGTGAAGATTTGATGCGTGTAGTTTATTTGTACACTAGAGGGCAGAGAGATGCTGTACTGTAAACATAAACAGTTGTCTTTGTGACAGCCATCTAACTAGTAAGAAAAGAATCGTGTTAGCCAGTCAAGACACCTGCAGGCGTAGATTTGAGACACTTACATCAACTTTAAATGTGGTGTTGTTTTAAACTACACAGCTTTCATGAGACGCTTTATGAGTTACCAAAATAAAAGTTTCCTTTACATTTATTATTGGCAATTTCTAATGTAATAAATCATTTTTGTCATCCTGTTTTTAAATGTTTAATGTTCCTTAAAGCTGCAATCTGTAACCTTTTAATTAGAAAAATCAGCTATTCAAAACATTCTCCTTATCTTGCCTTAAATTTATAATCGTGATTTACAATTTGAGCTATCGGGTCCGATTTCCAGGAAAATGTCAGTTTGGTTTAATTTAACATGCATAAAGGAAAGTAGGTAAAGTAAGCTGTAATTTGGCGTAGAGAGGCAGAAGTTACAGATGGCACGACAGGCGCTCCAGCGCTTGTGCGTCTGTTTCCTGCTCACGTTACGCGTTTCTCAACTTTGTGCGAGAAAATGTTGGGATGCATTGAGTTTAAATGACGGGTGACAGTCTGGCATTGAGAAATAAAGCGCCAGGGCTTGTGTTTCTCCTCGATTACCCCGCTGCACTATCTGCGACCCCCGGCTGTCGCCCCTCCCGACGCTGCGTATAAAAGCAATGACGGTTGTAGTGTGACCGCAGTCTGATAAGACCATCCCATCAGACATTATACTCTTCCATCAGTCTGTTTGTTCCAGATTTCCCCAACACTCACTGTCTTTCTCTTTCCTCTGTTTTTAATTCATGCACAACTCAATCTCACTTTCATGAAGTTTTTATTGCTGTTACACAGATCTGGCTGTTCTTCATGTAGCTTGTTGCATCTGTGTGCTGGTAGGTCACAAAACTTGGTTTAAACTCTCCCACCCATGTGTCTGCTATCTGTCAATCACTCACTATCACTGGTTAACCATAACAGCACGTGACACCACAGAGAACTCAACTCACTTTGATCTCACTGGGAACATTTATTGCCAGACATGCTTTTATAACCTACCTCACAAACTTCAATGTTTTCAGATTGTAATGTACATATATAGGGATTTACATCAGTTGTATATGTGCCATCATCTACTGTTATGCCTGTATTTTTGTGACCTGCTTATAATTAGTTCATTCTTGTTTTTAATTTAATTAGTTTTTAATGGAGCTGATTTCTGACATTTCAGTTTCAAACACAAAGCATGTAAAAGAAAAGAGAAGTGTTTCTTTTAAACTCTGAGGGTGTTGCAATACGAGCTTTAATATCTTATATATTAAGAACGTTATGGGCACATGTATAATCCTCTGTGGATTTAAATATTGATTAGCTCATATCTGGTGTTTTTGTCTAATCTGTGTGTTTCGGCTTTGTTGAGTCATTCCAGTGAACGCAGCTTGCTATCTGTGTTGTGTTCATCTCCAAACCCATAAAACTCTCGGACAGGAGTTTTGTTTGAGACACGTCAGTGTCGTGTTGTGGACTCAGATCCTATAAGACTTAAACTGTTCACACTCATTAGCAAACCAGCATGACTGCATGTGTAAACAAAACAACCACATGCACATAGAATCATATGCTGGTGCATATCATCTCCATATCCTATAGACAAGACATGAAAATAAATATTTATTTTGCTTCAGTGACAAGCTGCAGAGACTTGAATGAAAGTAAACGTATTTCTTCTGCTTTGTTTGTTCAATGTTGTTTTCCAGTCTTTAAAATCTCTCACTTTTGGGAACTTTTGCATATTTTCCAATACGTCAGAGTTAAAAAAAAAACTGGAAGTTAGCAATGCACTGTTAAAATGCAAAAGAAAGTGAAACTGACATGTTTTGGTCAGATATGGTTACCCATAACCGAAATGTGACCTCTGAATCGAACCAGCAACCTACTGATTACAAGCCCGACTCACTAACCAGTAGTCCTCACTAACTGCCCCATGAATGAAAAAAGACTTTACAAGCCTAGTTTGGAAAATGTATTTTTGAATGTATTGCTATGGAAAATTGTATTATGGTTTTTGCCATCAGGTTTCATTTTTCACATGTTTTATTTCTGATAACATCGTTTGCTCTCGTTGTCGTCTGCTTCTTTGCCTCGGGCGAGCACGTCGTTTTGCATATGACTTATTTGCTAACCAAATCTCTCCGCCTTTATCTTTTTTCCCTCCCTCCTCTCTCTCCTTCTCTGAACCGTTTTGCCTGTGTTATCTTTAAAGATCTGCTGACCTCTTAAATGAATGTTTATACTTGCTGAAGCGGATGAAGTAAAGTGTGTTAAATGCAGTTTGTTGTGGATTCAGTGAGCTTGTGTGAATGATGTTTATATATACAGACTGATGAACACATATTTCTCTTCTTGCCTGCAGGTACTAACAGCTTATGGCAACAGATACATTAAAGTTTTTGATGTTGGCCTGTCTGAAGTATTTAAAACCATCTCTACTGATCACGGTTCTTTACAATGAAGGCACCACAGATTCTTCTGACAAACACAGAACAATTGAAACTCACTAAATGAGTTTGAAATATTGCTGTGTGTTTGTTTGATAAATTATAGTAGTTTTAATATTTGACTGTCATGTGTTTTTACCTTAAAGTGTCAGTGGATTGTAGCTGTAGCTACTAAATCTGGTTTAATTGACATCATCAGAAATGATTGTGCAGATGGTTTCAGATTTAGAAAATCATGTTTGAAAGCAGTGATCCATAAACACAAATTCTGTAAAAAAGAGGAAGTGGAACCTTTTTACCTTCATTTTCCCTTTATTTCCCCTTTTTCCTACATTGACTCCGCCCACTTATATTACTCCTAAAACCCCATTTGCTTAGACAGCATTAGTCTAAGTTTTAATCTAAACCTGTTGCCAGTTGGTTCTTGCTGTTAGATTTACTGTTTTGTTTCATGATGTTGCTCTGTAACTGTCCTGATTCGTGCACCGTTGCCCAGGTAACAAATAAACAAAATCATTTGCATGGGCACCGCAGATTTGGTTACCAGCTGTACCGACAACATCCGTCTGTTTTCACCCTCACACTGATTTCTGTTCCTATTGTCTGACTTCTTCAACAGGTGTGAGTTTTTGCAGATGGGAAACGGGTCAGCAGTGGAAGTGATGAGATTTCTACACAATCATCTTCAGTGCTTCTCTTAATCAGTTCCTCTTGCTGAAATGTTCCAGCACCATTCTGAACACGTTTGTCATGTTTTTTGTTGCTGTTTTAACAGATTAAAGGTTAAATGTGTTGGAGGACCACGAGGGAAGTGTGTAGTGTGTGTTTTATGGTTCGCTACAGTGTAGACAGATTGGATTTTCCTAACTGTCTCTTTTGTTTGAGATGGTGGTGAGTGCAAAGCTGTGTCAGTAGGAATTTGTTTGGCAAAGCAGCAGAAACTTTACCGGTGGGAGTGACCTTTGAGTGACTCGCCACTAAATCTCTGAGTTTCTATCAAAGCTGATGTAGCCAAAATGTTTGCACAACCAAGACTGAGGAGTCTCGGACTTGCTTAGTTCCACTTCATAGCAAAGAAAAACTCCAATAATCTCAGCTAAAAGTAAACATTCTCGGTATATTGGCTGACGTTCTCTAAAAGTTCTCTCCAAGTTATCAAAAGCATTCTTGCAGTAACATTAGTAGAACATGTTTTAACGTTATATATCATATATAAAAAGCTTTATTCTTAAGCAAACTTAAAGTTTGAATAACATTCTTTTAACCAAGCGATAACATTAATACAACCTCTAAAAACTGAACGTTTTGAACATTCCTAAAACACATTTTAAACATTTTAGTTACTGAATGTAAATGTTAGGGAAACGTTCTTACAACCTAAAATAGTTTTTCTTCTCTGTCAGAGGCCAGAGATGTCCGTTCATCAGCCAGTAAAGTTTACAGACCTGCCAGGCATCAGATTTGCATGCAGAGTTCCAGGTACCCATTTGAATGCATGAACATTATCTGCAGTCACACCAGAGATTCACAGCCCCCGGCAGTGTGTCGAACCTGCAGCAGGACCAACGGAACTTAATCCGGATCCTCCACAGGGTGGCGGAAAACAAACACTGTAATCCTTGTTTGCCGACGGGTCTCATTTTTCACTGCGTAGGGAGTGATTTCTAACTCATTTACTCTTCTCCTGTTTCTCACAACTACATGTAATATTGTTTTTAGGGTTAGTGAGGGTTATAAGAGTCATTGATCAGGCTCTTACGATGCATGGCAAACATTTGTATTTATTTGTATTTATATATGTTACGCTGAGTTGCTATAAATAGTACAAGAAAAATGACAGTTTAATTAAAACACCAACATACATTCTTTTCAATGCGTTTAAAAAGCATCATTATAAAAAGTGTCTGATTTTTAAGGCAATAATTAAAAGTATAACAAAAGCCACTTCTGGGATTATGTTACTGGCAGTAACATATACACGTTTATAATAATAATAAGTAATTGGTTGTGTTTAGATGATAGTAATATTAAACTCTTCTGATATCATTAACTAATATGTAAATGTGATTTTATAGTTTAAAGGTGCATTCAGTTATTTTCCTGAGACATGTATAATATATGAATCATGGGTTACTGTGTATTTTTACAATGGTGGTAAATAAAAAAAAATCCCTGAGTTTTGATGAACTTCCAGAGAGTTTGGAAGGTTCAAATGATGCCTTAACAGGAATGTAATAAAAATCCTTGTTTTATAATCTTCAGATTGCTTGGATATTGCAGTCACATGTGGTCTTCAGTGCTGTCCACCACACCTCCATCATTTAAGGCCATGCTGGCTTTCATGATGTCTGCGGAGGTCCACCTTCCTCTGGAAACCCTTGGAGCAGATCTCACATCCGAATGGCTTGAATCCGGTGTGTTTGCGGCTGTGTGTGATGAGGTTGGAGCTCTGGCTGAAGGCTTTGTCACACACCTGACATTTGTGCGGTTTCTCACCTGGAAACAAACACAGCAGAACTTCTGAAACAGAGGAAAAACAGTCTTTTCTTCACTAAACCGCTTGAAGAATGGATTTGCGTGACACCCAGATTTGTTCTGTTTTCTGAAGCAGGAGTGGCTGTTGGCCACGGCATGCATGCAAAAGTAACTTTCCAAGAGGCATCAGCCAAGCAGGAAGACCAGGTATGCAAATCGAGACAACATTTGTTTAATCTTCTGTTCTTGATTTATCTGTAGCTCTTGGAAACACCCTAGAAAGCAAGCCAACTTTCACACCACCACAGCATAGATTTACTCAGATAATGTGTCTGTTTTATGCAATGATTTACACAGAATGAGCTTGAAACATTTTTCCAAATAATATGAGTTTATCAGAAGTTACCAACAGCATGTTTTTATCAGTTTCATGCATCTTCTCAGCATGATGTAACAGACGTGATGTGTCACCTGTGTGGATGTAGGTGTGTTTCTTCATGTCAGATTTTTGGTGGAACCTCTTGCCGCAGTACTGGCAGGGGTACGGCCGCGTGTCCGAGTGGATCAGCAGGTGCGTGGACAATGTTGAGGAGCGTTTGAAGGTCTTTCCGCACATCTTGCACTCAAAACTTCTTTCCTTTATACACAAAACAACACAACTCTTTATTTTCTTTGCTCGTGTAACGCCAGCTGATGTCAAAAAGCCCCTCCCACTCTGTGATGTCAGAGAATTACCCATAATTCAGTAGGTGTCTGTCCTTACCTGAGAGTGAATGTTCATGTGCTGCTCTAAACTGACTGCGTGGCCAAAGCTTTTTCTGCAGATACTGCAGCCAAAGGGACGAGTGCCGCTGTGAGAACGTCTGACGTGAACCTCCAGCCCATGAGGAGTGGAGAACACCTGGAGAGGAGCACATGAGAACATAAGAAGAACTGTCATTTCTAATGCAGTCTACAGCTCTACACACACACACACACAGAACCATCAAAGGTTTGGACACTCAAGAGAAAGCAGCCAAAAAGTGTTCAATATATATGTAGTAAAGAAACGCTGGTTATACTGTTTAAGAGTATGCAGAGCTGTTATTTAGACAAAGGAAATCTAACCCTAAAAAAGTTTTGACATTTAACATTTTGTCACTATTGATTCCATACTTCCACATTTCATATAGCATTGTCATACTTTTATACCTATTCTAACTCCTGTCCTTACTATATTCTCTTATACATCCACTATAGTCCTACTATATTCCACTATATACTATATATATATATATATATATATATATATGGATAAAAGTGTGTGTTAAATGCATGAATGTAACTGAATACCTTGTCGCAGGTAATGCAGTGGTAGGTGTTGGATGTGGGGTTGTAGCGTGTGCTGCAGTCCAGCGGCTGAGGAAGCTCTGAGCTCTGCTTCAGATGAGCTCCATACAGACGGCTGGCATGCTGCAGGAGAGACGGGGGGAATCCCATCTGCCTGAAGTCATACAGGGAAGAAACGTGATCCCAGCTGAAGGAGCTCTTGAGGTAGGGAGGAAATTCTGCTAGCTGAGGTTCTGATGGAGGTAGAGTGCAAAATATTTATATTGCAATCAGCCTGTCAGATCTCACCTGACAACAACTGACAGATGTATGTCATCAAATATTACATCATATTATGACAGAGTGGACAGTCCCTCACCCGATATGTAATAAGGGCGACTGATTGTGACGGGCACATCAGGGTGAGATGGAATCGGGCAGTCGGGCTCTCGTTCACACTTGATGAAGTCATTCGGGTCTTTGTGGGATGGGTGTGTGACAGAACTGGGCGGCTCTGGGAATGTATGTTTCTTTGGTTCTGAACGGATCAGCACTGGAACTGAGAAATCACAGCTTGATCACAAGATTAAAAACATCATGTGGCATGAGAGCTCAACAGCAATTACAATGAAACAACCCAGCGAACAGGGAATGTTCCCAGAATGTTGGCTAATGTTTTCTAAAAGTTCTCTCAAAGTTATCAAACGCGTTCTTGCAGTAACTTTAGTGGAATGTTTTTTTTTTAATGTTATATAGCATATATTAAAAATATTATTCTTTTGTAGTTAGTGGAACATTTTAAAAACATTACAGAATTTAAAAATGTCTGACCATTATTAGTACAACATTTGGAGGTTTTAAATACTAATAAGTAAAGTAAGTAAAGTTTTTGTCATTTTTGTTTCTTTATGGAAATGTTAGGGAAACATTCTTACAACCTAACATTGTTAGCTGGATAGACTTGAGAGATCTTGACTGAAAAGCTTTTGTGTATGTATTTCATTAAAATAAAAGCCATTTGGATTGACATGACTGTAGTTTTAGGTCTGGCTTCAGTGTCTAAATGGACTTTATTCAAACTCATGTTGCTTCTTTCAAGAAAATATAAAGAAAGTTTTAAAGACTTGATCACAGTTTAATAGACGTGTGTACGTGAAAACACCCGTGTTTAATCACACTGTTATGTAAAAATGTCATGAACGCTATAATGGTCTGAATGAGCAGTTATTATAACGATGGTCTTTTGTTTGAATGGTCTTAGTTTGCATATCCGTGAAATCCACCCTAACCGCTTTACAAGCCGACGAAAACTACTGAACTCGAACAATTTAAAGTTGTAAGAACGTTTCCCTAACGTTTCCAGTAGCTCTAGAGAACGTTCAAAACGTCCAGTTTTTAGACGTTGTATTAACATTACTGTTTTACTTATTTGAATTGTTTAACGTTTTCAAAACGTTCCACTAACAACTTAAGAATAACGTTTTTGATATATATTTGCTATATTAAAAAGGTCTACTAACGTTACTGCAAGAACGTGTTTGATAACTTTGAGAGAACTTTTAGAGAACATTAGCCAACGTTCTGAGAACGTTCTCTGTTAGCTGGGCTGCAGTCCTAGAGTCAAATAACAGTGAGCTTGGAAGCTAAAACTCAAATCATTTAACCCACCAATGAAAGAATTAGACAGTTTTGTGCAATTGTTTTAGAAATAAATGCACACCGGCTTTTTAGCGGTAAATTACCAACATATTAACGTTACATTGTTTTTATCATGGACACAGTGTGAATTGTTAAAAGCTTTGTGATGTAACTTTAAAAGTCTAGCTGAATTTATTATTATCCGCAACAGTTTTAATTTAAAAACACAAGAGTTTAAATAAAAATGAGGCTTTTATGGAGAAGTAACGTGTTTTATATGTTTATTTGTATGTTTAAGTGACACGCACTTGTTTTGGGTTCGGGGTCCGAGAGTTTCTCCTGCTCGCTGTGATGGGCGTCGATGGGTCGGTGAACATTGTAAGATGAACATTTTTTACTTTTCACCAGAAACGATCGTGGCATTATGAATCTGTAAAACTGCAGAAATCTGCTGTCAGACTTTTTCGTTTTCACTGTTTATTTGTTTGTTTCGTTCTACGAATGAACTTCAACTTTAAATAAAACACATTTAATCTTATTCTCAAAACCGTGATGACACATTGATCATCTCACCTATAATTTATCCCAAAACTCTCTGTAATAAAATAATTTTTCTTTCTGTGTTTAAATAACTAATGAAACTATCCAACATTTTATCAAATGCTTTTGAAACATTAATGCTGTTTTTAACAATGAATTCGTTGTGGCCTATTTTTGTTGTTGCAACCCAAACTTTGAAATGCATTAATGCACAACAATCAATACAAACACCTGCCATTAATTTCTAACTTACATAAAAATAACTTTACCTGAAATGTCCTTCTGTTTAAAGTCTTTTGCTCGTGTAAGAGACAAACTTGGTGGTGTGTTAAAAGACAAATCCGTTCTTTAGAAACTTCATCTCTGTGAGTTTGTTGGGTTGAGTTTTAACTCCCTGATTTTCAATCCGATAATTCTTGCGGTGGAATCTGACCGCACGTTCAACCAATGAGAGACGCGCACAGGTGCATCATTTGCATACAAAACCTAAACTTTATAATGTAGGTTGCTAAGTATATTATTTACCATAAGGGGTTACCAACATGTTTAAGGTTATCATAATTATTAACGTTTTAAAATAATAAAATATGTTACAATATATGTTTAACATGCAAATGCGGACAGGTATCTGAAGTTATATATTATATATTAGTTTTATATATTATATAAAAGCAAAATAAAGGTTGATGAAGGAAAACTTTTGGGAGTTTGTCATCCAGGCAATTTTGAGAGAAACACACAACAGTTACTTTAATAGTATGTTGATGTTTTGAATTTGCGCAGCTGTCTGCACATATTAACGTGATATATTTGCAGGTATCTGCAAGATTT
>JAZGTK010011772.1:0-15361 GCA_036877625.1 Ambastaia sidthimunki | reverse complement strand
TACTGCTGTGATTTTGGCATCATGATCACTCTTGTGTGTAGTGTACTATCTAGAGTGCCAGTCTTGCTGAACAGCAGCAGGGGAAGCCAAACCGCCTGCCGGGTCCAGTTCTCTGAAAGGACCCTTGTGTTCGCCTAAATTCCAACAACCGCATTAAAAAAGAAAGAAAAACAAAACATTATTGCAGCTGTGTGCCCAGGCCAACCAGCTCACGCTCGCTGTTAATGCGACGCCTTGTTTAATCCAGCCGTTAGCTGTTCTCTGTGCTCGAGTGCTGCAGTCTGGGCTTGTTTTCTGATGGGTGAACCATGGAGGGGATCTGGCATCCCTCACAACTACACACACATTGATGCATTTGGCATTTATACGCTTGTATTGAAATAGACTTGGCAACACCAACAGCAGTAGCTGCAGGAAGTTCACATGTGTACACTGGATGCACTTTTCTTTAGTTTTTGTGATTATTTATTCTTCATGTGGCCCTAAAGCTAAAATAAAGTTACATTCTTGGTCAAGATTACTGGCAGGGTAAAACTAGTTGTTCGTTTCCAAAGCATTAGTAACATCATTCAGGACTCCAAGAGTAAAAGGCTATTAAGCATTTTGCTATTTTAATACAAGTTGCATTAGTGTAACAATTGTTTATTTTCCTCGTTTATTTTAATGAACCGCATCCGCTCAGTTTCACTCATCTGTGTAAACCTGATGGTCCAGGATCATCTCAGCATGATGCTTCCACTCACACACACAAGCTGATGTTTGAAACGAATCTAACAGTTTAAACCAAGAAGTTGCTACAAATTTCCTGCCACATTTGTTTATTTGATCAGTGACCTAATAAAATTGCAGAATCATAAATGTTTCCTGTTTAATTTAAGGCACAAATAACATCACAACTCATCTTTGTTTGAACATTTTTTTTAATTCAAAGACCTGATATTTAGGTGTAAAAATTAGGTTTTTAATTCCAAATTTTGCAAAACATTTGACGTAATGATGATTTTCATGTTTTTTTAATTTCGTATGTTACTTATTTCTTTGTTTGTTCATTTGTGGTTGTGGTGCTGTTGTTTTGTTAATTATTCCTTGTTGTTTGTTTAACTTTGTTGTAACGTTACATCTTTCTTTCTTTCTCAGGAGCTCATCTGAAGGTCTGTCCTCAAGGTTTCTCCTGCTGCACTCTGGAGATGGAAGAGAAGTTGAGTCAGCAGAGTCGCACGGATCTTAAAGCCCCCGTCCATCAGCTCAGCTCCAACCTGCAGACCACCTTCACCGAGAGACACCGTCACTTTGACCGTCAGTACACCAACTTAACACTCACTTATTTCTGCAAGTCTAACCAATCGGTTTGTTTCATTCTGTACTGTCTTAACCCCTCACACACACACACGATCAGTTTTGACAGACACCCTCGCATGGCCGCGTCTCCGTAGACATGCAGTCTATATGCATCTATCTTCACACCTGTCCCTCAACATGCCACAATCATCTGCCACACACACACACATACTTCGACTTGCAGATGGACCACACACACACACACACACACACACATGCATCCAGGCTTCCTCTCAGCGTCGCATGTGGCAGTGCATATCAGGCTGCGAGCGCAGGATCGGGTTTCTCCAGTGCAGGACAGAAAGCGCATGGGAACATGCATCCACACTGCTGACTCACTGAAGAGGGGAAGACCCCGCAGACACTCCATCAGCTATCACAGTCTTCAATGCATGTTTTATAAAACGTGTCAAACAGAGAAACATGAAGCTCCAGTCGCATGGATCCAGATCAGTCCAGCTTTACTGTTTTATCTCAGGGTTTACCGGGATATATTTGCTGTAGCTCCGTTTCTCTGGCAGAGGATTCGAACGAACTAAAAAAAAATGGGTTTTCTGCAGAGATATGAGAGGGCATTTCTAACCTAAAGAAGTTACAGATTGCAGCTGTATTGTTGAGTTTGTGTGAGGTTTCTGTACTTCTGAGGACACTAGTATGGAGCACTGGAGGAGAATCATGGAGGTGAGGG
This sequence comes from Ambastaia sidthimunki, assembly GCA_036877625.1. Taxonomy (NCBI): domain Eukaryota; kingdom Metazoa; phylum Chordata; class Actinopteri; order Cypriniformes; family Botiidae; genus Ambastaia; species Ambastaia sidthimunki. The sequence continues at coordinate 13,335 of JAZGTK010011772.1, read as the reverse complement.
GTAGCAGGAGACATTAATGAGAATAAATGGGGACTGAATCTGTTCTCGTGATTGGGTGTTTGTGTGACTGTAAAAAGAAAGTGAGACTTCAGGGAGAGAATGGTTACAGTGATGGTGTGTATTGCAGCCAGATGTGAGCAGGAATGTGACGCGGCGGTTGCCAGATCCCTCCCTCCCTCCTCTGCACTTTTTCTCTTGCCTTTTGTTCCTGTTCTCCCCCTTTTCTCTCTGCCATCCGTCTGTTATGCCTTTCATGTCTCCTCCATCTCCAGGTTCTCAGGTCTTTTGAACTGTTACCGTGAGAATTCGCTCTGAATCGCTAGTCTGCGTTAAATGTGCGCTAGGCATGTATCTATGGAGACTTAATGAGCTAAACTGCGTTAAAATACCAATAGCTTTTCTACTTTCAAACAAAGACGCTCTCTATACGTTCTTTCTTTACAAATAAGTATTTTCTTCACTTTGGAAATGTCTAAGGTGTAAATGAGATTCTTGAGTCTCTTTGAGAGGTTAGAAGAAGTTTTCACCACAAAAGATGTTTTTTATTTGTAGCTGTTCTGTTTACAACAAGATACGTCTGAACAGACATTTCCTCTGTGCTGAAGGGGCTAATAGGTGCAGAGGTGAATGTTTATTGTAGGTGATGGGAATGTAGGGACCCAGCTAACAGGGGACGTTCCCAGAACATTGGCTAATGTTTTCTAAAAGTTCTCTCAAAGTTATCAGAAATGTTCTTGCAGTAACGTTGGTAGAATGTTTTTTAATATTATAAATTTATCAAACTATCCTAAACTTAAGTCGTTAATGGAATGTTTTAAAAGCATTACAGAATAAAAAAAACGTTCCTAGAACGTTCAAAATAATTTAACATTTTTATTACTTAATGGAAATGTTATGGAAACGTTCTTACAACCTAAAATTGTTAGCTGGGGAAGTACATTTTTTGTTTGTTTAGTTGGTGGTTTGCCTGAATGACAAGCAATTTAATTTGGCTTAAAGTCTTGACTTTTTTGTGTTCACAGGAGACGTTTCCATGGTTACATTATTGCATTTTAAAACTGCTGCATAAAGCACAATGTCATGGAACAAAAAACAGAGGCCTGGAGTTTAAAAAAGTAAAAAAAAAACATTGCTGATGGCCAACACCTTAAAAAAACTCGAGTTTGCAGCTTAAGTCAACATTACTGTTTAAAGCTGCAATCCACAACGTTCTGGGTTAAAAATGGACAAAAATCAGTCATTCAGCAAGTGTTTAACACAATGTCCTTATTTTACCCCAATTCACAACAGTAACTTATTACTAATAATATTTATTAAAATTTAAGCTGCCGGATCAGATTTCCTGAGAACTGTTTGGCTTCATTTGACCTCAACATATGTAATAAAAAGTACATAAAGTAACCTGCAAATTTATGTTTCAAACAGAGATGGCGGTAGTGAGGCGAAAGTTATGAATTGCAGCTTTAACTAGTCCATTATTGGATAACTAGTTGCCTGTCGCGACCCGTCTCTTGTAGATGCAGGAGATGGTAATGAACATTTAATGGCAACACACAAATTGCTCAGCAGGAAATGCAGTAGAAACATGTTCACTATCAGCAAAGCAAGTAGATGTAATTAAGAATAAATTAATTTAAAGCACACACACACACACACACATAAGGGAGTTTGGGTCTGTGGTGGGGGGGTGGAGCGGTAGTCATTGCTTTGAACGTTTCAAGGTTGGAGTCACGGACAATTAAGTCGCCTACCAGAAATAGTTTTTCTCTGGAGATTGGTGTTTTTTTTCTCCCTGTGTGTCCGGTCTGGGTCTAGGTGAACCTTGTCTGGGGAAGCCATGACTGATCCATAGGATTCAGGATTAACCCCTACCAAAATCTCATCCTGGACACCTCAGCAGGGGGTTTTGAAATCCCAGGAAAGAAAGAAGCTGAGAAACTAATTGGCACAAATGGGGAACAATTACTGCCTGGGATAAAGAAAAGTAAGGAAAGCGGGATAAGTTAGGACGAAGGGTGGGACAGTGATCAGACTGGACTGGAGTCTGGAATTTTTCCCATTGAATGTTTGAGATTCATGTTTAAACGCTCAGGGTTTTGGGAGCTGTTTTAAAGCATTGGTTGAAGTGTGTCTAAACACATTTTCTGCTCCCCTAATAGACAATGTAACAGTGCTGTACGTCTCCAGGCAAGCATCCTTGCGTTTAACCTTTCACACACATTTCTGAACCAATGACTGTGCAGGAAGTGTATTTTATTGGGAAAATCAGAACGTTGGGCCACAGCCTGTTTTTTTGGCGTGACTCCTGTGTAACATAAAGTGTCTTTTAATGACAAAGCCTCTTGGACAGTTATGTTAACAGTGCTTGGTCCCAAAATTTCAGCAGTTGTTTTGGGAAGAATGTAAAGAGGAGGAGGTGGGGGGGCATTTGATTGGCTTGCTTGGCTTTTTTTACGCATTACTGTTAATACCTATATGTCATTTAGCATAGCTAAACGTTTTGCCTTTCAGTTGGGCTATAATTATTGTCTCTAGTTGCTCCTGAAATGTTGCTCCTTCTGCAGGAATCGAAGGTCTTCCAAGAGCTACACAAAAGTCATTCAGTTTGACAGTGATTTAACATACATTTCCGTCAAGTGGTCTTCTGACAAGTGTCTCACGCAAATGAATGTTGTCTTTGGTAACGACACGTTGACGTGCAAACTTGGAAACATTTCTTCTTCTCATCCTCAACTCTTTCTCCTCCGTTACTTTTTCCTTGTTTTTTCCTACCCCCGTGGCTCTATTCACTGACTTTAAACTTGTGACAGCTCTGGCATTCCTGGCTCTCCGGGGAGAGGTGGGTGCGGTGGCCCTTAAGGTTTAATCTCTGTCAATGGACCGTGGAGCTGGATGCTTGTATCTTTCTCCCTCTGTGGGGCCAGGGACCGAGGGCCATTCGTGGGAGGGGAGCTAAACCCAAGGGCTGCAGTGTTTCCGGTATCCGTGGTTACACAGCAGGATGGGGGCATTTAGACACTTGCACCCCCCCTTCGTTTTGCTGACTGTGTTCGCTTGAGGTGGAATTGACATCATTGTGGTGACCGGTTTGTGTTTTGTTTGTTTATGAACCTGAGGTGTCTTGTTTGCATTGACGAAGCCTTCAGTAGTAAAATAGATTTTACAGGAATGTCAGACAGTGCTTTCACATTTATGGCCATTTAACACTTCAAAGTCTCTCTCATTGTGCGCAGGGCATCTGTGCTGCGGGCCGCTTTGTGAGCGCGGAAAGGTGATACAAAGGAGAAAAACAATTGGCGGGTTTTGTGCAGACAAACATGTGAATGCCGGAGAGAGGTGAAGCGTTTCTTTGGAATTCTCATTTTGTTCAGATTAAAAAAGTAGCGAGGAGAGTTTCATGGGAGAGAGTAGCTGGATTATTTGGGAAGTCTGGGGGAAGGGGGGGTCTGACATTCCACAGGATGAAGTAGGTCATTGTTTCCGTCTCCGATGAAGAGAGCCTTCTGAAGGCACTGATGAACTGAAGCAGAGGAGAGTCAGCGAGTGCGAGGGGTTTCGGGGGGGTACAGGTCTGTTTTTTGGGGAGGGGGTCCGGCGTTATTCAGTAATCCTATCGAAAGAGCTTCTGAAGGACGGCGCGAGAGAAGCGCGGAGAGGGAAAAAGCGAATGGAATGTGACAACAGGAAAATGCCATTGATAGCGGTCAGTCTCAAGCGGGATGATGGAAAGACATTACCTATTTAAACCCGCAAGCTGCCCACATGCGTTTCTGCCTTTTCTATTGATGCTTTCTGTGCTCTCAGCTCTTTCTCCTTAGATACAAGAAGTTATTTTCTTGGAATGTGAGAGTGAAAAACTCATGTTGGGTCAAATGGAATATGCATTCATCTGTTTAGATAATAACCGTGTGCTTTTCTGGCCTCCCTTCTGGTAGGTTTTCCAGTCATTCAGAGCGATTTGGGCTGAAGGCTCTGAGAAGCTGTAAATCACTCTCTCCTGAGTGCCGTTATAATGATAAAGTGATGGACGCACGGCCAGCTCAAGTTCCACAGTTAATACAAATGAATCTAAACGTGTTAAAGTTGACAGTCTGTGTGATTTTATACACATTGTGTTCCATGTTATGCATGTACTCAGTCATATTAGTTATATTTGTTCATTCTTTTAAAGACAAGCTATAGAATCATTTTTTGATGTGTGACCAAGTACTTTAAAGATGAAGACGTGCCAAAAATATTCATTTAAAAATGCTGTTATGTATAACTTCTTGGAAATGTCTCAATGTTCAAAAAAACACAGTTAAAGGTAGTTGTAGTTGTTCCAAAAATAACTCATTTCAAACCCATTTGACTTTCTTCTGTGGAACACAACAGTCATTTGTGAAGAACATTCTTTCAGTTTGAGAAATAATAAATGACAATTATTTGGCAAACTATTTCATTATAGTTTTCTAAAACAATTTGTCTTGTATTGTCTCTAGAAAATTTAATGGTCTAACTTTATAACCTTTGGTATGTTTAAAACTAACCAACTCTGATGCTATGGTTCCTTCACAGAGTTCTTCAGAGAGCTGTTGAACAATGCTGAGAAATCCCTCCATGACATGTTCGTGCGGACCTACGGCTTGATGTACGTGAAGAACGCGGAGCTGTTCAAGCACTTCTTCCAGGAGCTTCGCCGCTACTATTCCCATGGGAGCAGCGCCGTCAACCTGGACGACATGCTAGCAGAATTCTGGACGGAGCTTCTGGAGCGCATGTTCCGACTGGTCAACGTTCAGTACGAGTTCAGCGACTCGTACATGGACTGCGTCAGCAGACACACGGAGCAGCTCAAGCCATTCGGCGACGTTCCACGCAAGCTCCGCCTACAGTTGACACGTTCCTTCATCGCAGCCCGCACGTTCACCCGCGGCCTGGCACTTATGCCTGAGGTGGTTGGCAAAGTCTCCACGGTGAGCGGTTTTGGGGGGTTGCATTTGAAGGTTTAGTTAGCTTGGTTTTGTTTCCTGAGAAAGTCAGAGATCAGGGGCAACACAGATCAAAAGGAACAGCTTTTTTTGGTTGGATTTATCAGTATGTGAAGGTAGACACCTGGCTGGCTTATCTTCTAGCTTTAAAAGATCAGAGGCCAAGGCAGCTCAGTGTGTGGATTGAATAAGCAAAAGCAATTGAGCCTCAGTGACAAATTAAGCAAACTCGGCTTCAGCATTGACCTTATAAAAGGTGGCAGGGTCGCTAATGCTCTTTGTTCATTGTTTTATCAGCAACATCAGGCATATGAATTAAGTTATAGACTCATTAACCTTTTCTGGTGTCTCAGTATCTGTTTTGCTGACTCTGCTAACCATCCCCTCCTTTTGTCCTCTCAGGTAAGCGCTTCTCCAAACTGTGTGCGAGCAGCTATGAAGATGTTATACTGCCCATACTGCACTGGCCAGGTGGCATTGAAGCCCTGCAAGAACTACTGTCTCAATGTCATGCGTGGCTGTCTGGCCAATCAGGCCGACCTGGACACCGAATGGAATAACTTCCTGGGTAAGAGACTCTTTGGGCCCATTTACACTAGAGCTGTTTTGAGACTGGATCAGTTCAGCCGGTAGATGTGAAAGCAGTTTTCTAATTGGTATTAAACACTATCTTTCATAACTTCATAACTGCTTTTAATGATCTATAACTTGCATCTTTGTATGCTCCTGGCCACACTTATTTTAATGGCATAATGAAATTTATTTCTCATAGCAGCTTGTCTTTGGAAAGCCTTTCATGCAGTGCATCCAAAACAGGCAAATGCATGCCTCGCTTTTTACATATGAAGTTAAAATTAAAAAAACAAACCATTCGATAAGTCAGAGAAACTGCTGGCTTCTGTTCCTTAGAGGTTTTCCAGCAACAGTGATAAACAACTGCCTTTAGTTCTCACAGGGGTACTTTCATTGATGATGCAAACGTACAACAGTTTAAATTCAAGAGTTTAATGTATAAGAAACAAGCTGAACTATAGTTCAGACCAGACAATCAGACGAGTCCAAGTGCAAAAACAGCTTTGAATGGCTAAAACAGTTGATTTATTACTGGACCAGTACTAGAAATTGAACCAATTTTCCACACAAAGCGGGAGTGTAATTTTATGAGTGCAGATTAAAATGAATGGGTCATGTTAAAATGGCTTCAGGTTTTCCAATTGCTCAGAGGCCAAAACCATTTGTGAAGCCTCAGCTGAAATCAGGACCACAATTGAGTTGAATTAGAAGTGAATGATGGGGAGTTGAACTGTTTTTCCCTTGTGTGTGTGTTTCACAAAGTGTGATGGACCTCTTGCAACTCAATGGACCGTTTGGTCTCTGGTCTTGCCACACATGCTTGTGCGCTCTTGCAAACTGTTCCTGGCTCACATGACTCTGGGACTGGCTTTGCTCACCCTGCCTGTCAATTTTGGGGGAGCCTTAATTGGGACGCCTTGTTCAGGCCTCTGACTGTTTAACAAGCTGTTCACACAGCAGGCTGTGGTTCTTTATGAAGTCAGTCTCATCAGCCAGCTGCATGCTTCCCTCTACTGGCAGACATATGTTACAGCATCAGGCATGATGTTTGGTTGTGGATGTTTTTGATGGGTTGCTCTACCTGCATATCTTCAGGATTTCAACTTTCTTCAACTTTAGAGGAGTCTTCCTTCATTCCCGTTGCTTTTTGATTTTAGATTCCATGTTGGGTCTAGCTGAGAGACTGGAGGGGCCGTTTAACTTCGAATCTGTCATGGATCCCATAGATGTGAAGATTTCCGATGCCATCATGAACATGCAGGAGAACAGCATACAGGTCTCGCAGAAGGTCAGTGACTTTTCTGGAATTTTTGAGAACTTTCAATACAACATTTTTTTGGATTCATGCTTTGTCCTGACATGTTCACTTTGGAATGTGTGCTATGCTGCACTTATCGATTGTGGTGAATATTTATGGTTGTTTGTATCTTTTAGGTGTTCCAGGGTTGTGGGCAGCCTAAACCCAACATGGCTTTCCGCACAAAGCGGTCTCTTAAAGACTCAGGGTTCCCCGGCCGCTTCCGTCCCTACAGCCCTGATGCCAGACCCACCACTGCAGCTGGCACCAGCTTGGACAGACTGGTAAGCGTATACTCATACCGGCCATTACTACCCTCCAACCTCTTGTTGATTCGTTTGGCTTACAGTGAAACATCTGTAACACTATATGTCTGTTTGTTTACTAGTTGACAGATGCCAAAAAGAAGCTGAAACATGCCAAAAAGTTCTGGTCCACGCTTCCAGAAACAGTTTGTGTTGAAGACAGGGTCGCCCCGGGTGACGAGTGCTGGAACGGCACGGCCAAAAGCAGGTATGATCAAATCTCTCCATTCCTTGCTGTACCTGTTATCTGCTTTACTGTCCGTTCACTTATTTCCTTTGTTCTGTCATGTGCAGATATGAATCTGTTGTCATTGGCAACGGCCTAGCCAATCAGGTCGCTAATCCTGATGTGGAAGTTGACATCACCAAACCAGACATTGTGATTCGTCGACAGATTGCAGTGTTGAAAGAAATGACCAGCTGGCTTAAGGCTGCCTACACTGGCAATGACATCTCATTTGTCAACGGTGTGACATTTATTCCTACATACTATAAAAACATAATTATTGGTGTACTGTCTCTTTAAATCAAATCAGTCTTTGTAAGCTGTGTTTAAACATCTCATCTGCTTCTTCAGAGGATGCTGGAAGCGGAGAGGAAAGCGGAAGTACCTGTGAGCCTCCATCTTGCGACAATGATGAAGACATCTACTTCTCCACACCATCACCTGTTAAGCCACGCTTCCTTAAACCTGACAGCGGTGGCCAATCTTCCAGTGGAACCCAGTTGGCCCTCAGCAGTCTGGCAGTGGTGGCTCTCCTGCTGGCCACACTCGCCTTCCACACAAGATAAAATCAGCCAAGTGAGAAAGAAGACGAGCGTTTGTAAGAATTTCGAAAGAGAGCAGAAAACTGCCAAAGGACTCAACAGAAACTGCTTTCAGGATCTGCCGTCGCCTGCCACCTGGAGAAGACACTCAAGTTATTAATATTCAAATACCTTCACCAGTGTATTTTTGTTTGTTTATAAGAGCGGACTTCATTTATGTACAGCTACTTGTGTCCATGCAGCCTTACACTCCCTCTCGTTCAGTCTCTCAGCTGAGTTTTGTTATTTTTAACATCTGTAGTGTTTAAAATAGACACCTCATCGTGATTGTGTTCAGTTATGGTTTTAAATACACGGTAGTGATCAGTGTTTGTTTGAAAGTAGGTCAGACAGGGTGTGTTTGTGTGAATGGTAGGTATATCGTCTGCGCGCTATAAATAATGAATCAGGCCATATAATTCTTGTATGAACTGATTTAAGAGCTGATTAAGTTTGAATGATGTACTAATTAGACAGACTTTTTAATCCATTTTCAGTAAGTGTGGACGGGTGGTTAGTTTGTGTGCGTTTGTGTCTCTTGGGACGTGTATGTGTGCTTGGCTGCAGATCATATATTATTTCCTGTATGTTACTGAGGTAGGAAACATTACACAATGCCTTAATCGGTCCTTTATCTAGAAGGACATAAGCAAATAAGGGCTGTGACCAACAGGAATGTGTGTATACAATGTCTTGATAAATGAAGTCAGACAGGCTCCAGTTCCCAAGCATGGGAAAGAATGTTCCAGTATGTTCTAGCTAAGAGGTTTGAATTATTTTGTTAGGTAATAGATAATCATCATTTGTATTTGACAGGGTTCTTTAATCTTGGTTTCCAAGCCAGTTTCACAGCCTTCATATCATATCGCCCAATATACCTTCAGTGGCTCAGCGAATATGTAACTTGAGAATACAGTCTTCACTTAGAACTTAATTGTGTGGATTGTCACAGAATGAGCTTTGGTTAGGTAAGGTATATATGTTTGATCTGAAAGTAGATTAACTCTTGTTTGCTCCCTCATACACATGTATCTTGTGGGATGCAGACTGTATGGCTTGAGTAAAGTTGATGTTTTTACTGCATGGTTTATTTATGAACAGGAGGGCCGGCTAGATGGGAGCGTACAACTGCAGATGGCTTCAGATTGAGCTGTCAGGGTTGAAATGATGATGGATTTTACACAGGGTTTTATGTGGAGGTGTTTATTTTGTTGGTTTATTGTAAGGTGTAAATTGTATAAAACTACATGACAGGTACTGCGGACGATTTCACTCTACTGGAATGGCAACCGGGGCTGATTTGGGGTGGATGGCCTTTTCTTTTTGTCTGTTTGTAACATACAATTTCTACCTATTTCCATTCCCAATTTATTTTATCTGTACATTTTGTCTCTCACCATCGGTACGGTATTGGAAATCATTCCTTACAGCGCAGTAGACTTGTGTGTGGTACGATCCAACACCAGTCAACAGCTTAATGTTTTTTTATGATTTTAAAAATAGCTACATGTGATTTACTTCTGTTGGTTTCCTCAGTGTTTTCCCCACAGAAGATCTTTCCACCCACCTCTCCAAAAACTATCCCCCCCGTTTCTGTACAGTAAGTTATTTAACCACAAAACCCTTTGAAAGGCATTTGCAACATGCTTTCCGATTGCTCTGCTACGTATCTTAATATCAGTATTCAGAACGTTTATATCTGTAGAGGAATGCGTTCTAATGATTTCACAATTGTAATTGATGGTTTTATATTGGCTACAGATTTCATGTAATATTTAGAGTAAAGCAAAGCAAGCATAATCGTTTCTTCATTATAGTTTTATGTAGGGGATTGTGAAAATGAGACATGCTGATGCAAGGACAGGGCTGGCCATGTGTTCTTGATTGTTCTTGTTGTCACATGCACTTTTGATTGGCATTCAGATACCTCACAGCATGAGAGTTTTAAATGATGCTTTTAATTATCTCTGCAACATGCATTTTAGCCTAAATGCTTTTTTATTTTTACTTTCATTTTTGGATATTCATTTGGAGAATCATTCGGTACCTATAGATGAATGGTCAGCCCTAAGACGTGGAAATGCATTTGGAAATGAGTAAAGATCTGTGGAAGGTTCCACATGTCAGATTGATGTATTTGTGACCGGGCTGATTTGCTATGCGTGTCATGAATGGGAAGCAATTCGTCCCTTTGTACAACCTGAGGCTTCCCGCAGCCATGTGTTAAGGTGGCACTGATGTAAAGACCAGGAAGTGTATTGTTCCCAATCTGAAGATGACACGGACAAATTAAGACATGGACTCTTGATTGCAAAGGACTGCTTCCTGGACCAGTGTCATCTTTGTATTGAATACTGAACTTTAGATGGACAGATTTAAGTTTCCTGCTACCCTGAACATCAGTGTCAAAAAGAGAGAGTGAGAGATTTAAGACTTAAGGAAGAAATTGTAAATAATGAGCTGTCATTTTAGTGGTCTCTGAGAGATGTTCATCAGATTTTACCCATTCAGAGTATCTGCTTAGTATGGGGAAAACAAAGAGATAGATGCTAAAAATGTAAGAGAAAAGTTATATTAAACATTTCCTAGTCTTGTTAAAATAAAGACTGCAGATATTTAAATGTGTGCTGTGTTGTTTTTGCTTTGTTTTGCTCTATCATTATGATACCCTGTCATTACTGTGTAAATTATATGATTGCTTTAAAAATCTCTGAGGGACCCAGTAAACACCAAATAAAACCTGAGCTAACACAATCATGACCATTGATTAATCACAGCCATTAATTATATTGCTGTTAAATATTTCACTGTTCCAATTACAAATCTGAAAACAAGTCATTATTTCCACTAAATTAACCAATATTGAATACATTGAAAACTACCAGTTTTTGAAAACGTCCTTAATTTAAGTACATTTTAGTGTTTATACTGAATTGTGTAAATGTTTTAAATGGTAAACAAATGTAATTGAGATCAGTGACCATGTAAAATCGCTATACCTACAGATGCTCTTTTGTTAACCTTCAAGTTGCTAAATAGTATTTTCTAGGACAAATGGACACACACACACAAGAGCAACAGAGGAAAAAAATAAGTCATTCTAACACAACAGGGATGTGTTTCATTTTGTATGATCATGCATGAATAGGACGGACACATCACCCAGTTCACTAGCACTTTATTGGTAATATAATTTCAGACTGTATGAATGGAATGAAGTTTCAGGTACATGAAAACATCAAGTAGCCACATGGATCTATAGGCCTCATTTAATATTTCATTGGTTTAGCGAATCAACATAATACCAAACAGTTCAATGACCAAGAGTTTTTGGTACAAAAAGGGAATGAGGGTCAACAAAGGCTCTACAAAGATGCTAAAAACTTGCTCTTACTAAATCATAACAAATAACAATTTTCCACATCCTTATATCTATGAATTTATAAATATCTATAAATAAAATATCTACAATGATGTAATGTAATGTCAGATCATATATACCTAAGTTAACCAGTTAATCAATACTAGTATTTTTAAGATATTTTATTACTTATAGAACTGGCATTTTCTATTTAATTATTTACGTCATTATTAACAATAAACCTGTACCACGTGTTTTTTAGTAAACACATTAGTATTAATAACGTATAAAACTTATCAATTTAATACTTTAAGTTTAATGACTAGTTTATGGGAAAACACATTACAAATAATAAAATTACAAAAAATAATTCTGTCAAAATAAGTGTAAAATAGAAAATTAGTTTAGACTTTTATTTTGAAGGGTGTTACACGGATGGGGGCGGGTATGGACTGCTGGGAAATCGGGAAAGAGCGAGTACGAAATTGTGGTAGAGGTAAACAGCAGAAGTTATCCGAAGATCTCAAACCCCTGAGATGTAAACGGAGACGAGGATGTTTTGTAAAAGCATGTAGACATTAAACACGAAAGCATCCGGAAATTAAACAATGTGCGAGATCTTCTGATGCGGTGAGGCTAGAGTCACAGGTTTTGTTCAACATTTCTCCCCGACCGACGCGGTGGGGAACAACACAAGTGAGTAATGCTTTCACTTTTCCTGCGAGAAGATGGATGAGAAGTCCTACTACAGTCGCCTGTTCATCGCACTGGTGATGGTGCTGTTGTTCGGCGTTATTGTGCTGCAATATGTTTGTCCTACATCCGACTGCCAGCTGCTACACCTGGCATCATTGTCCTCCAGACTGGGGAGTCGAGCGCCTGGAGATCGCCCAGGCGGAATCAACGGAGCTGGTACCGGAGATCCGTACAGTTCAGAAGACGGCGCACTGGCTCGCTTCGTGCCGCGGTTTAATTTCACATCTAAAGACCTTAACCGAGTTGTAGATTTTAACATTAAGGGAGATGATGTTATAGTGTTTCTCCACATTCAAAAAACTGGTGGCACCACGTTCGGCCGTCACCTGGTCCGCAACATCCAGTTGGAGAGGCCGTGCGAGTGCCATGCGGGGCAGAAGAAGTGTAGATGTTACCGGCCAGGTAAACGGGACACCTGGTTGTTCTCCCGGTTTTCCACCGGCTGGAGCTGCGGTCTGCATGCGGACTGGACGGAGCTCACCAACTGCGTGCCTTCCTTCATGAGCAACCGGGAGTCCCAGGAGAGGCGCAAAACTCCCAGGTGAGTTGGTCTGTTTGTTTTTGTCAGCATATCAGGTTAATTTTATTATCAAAACTGGAGTGAAACCAAATTGTTGCCCTAACAAACACACAAATAGATTTCTTTTGTTATGGTACTGGGTAATTGTTTGGTGTCACGGTGCGTTTCGTCGCTCCATCGCCTCGTATTGTTCTCGTTCAGCGGTGAAGCCTCTTAGCAAGTCAATTATGCCGAGACAAAAGGCTTCCAACAGGTCAAGCTCAGCCCAGAGTGTCTGCTTTTATTCAGTGCATTCCTGCAACAGCGGACCCATCATAATAATCACTCACCCTTTCAGACACCCTGAGGGCAGACAGCCTACTGGCACCAGAACATCTGCCATTCGCTGAGGCTTGTTCTTTAAACGATTATCTATAGTATGGGAATAAACAGTTTGTGTAGTTAGTTTTGCATTTGGATGCATGAGTTTTGGTAATTAGGTCTGGAGACTTTGCAAGGTTTAGCTCCAAGAGCATGAGTTTATTATTCTAGAAAACATTTTCTATAGCCCTTAAAACAAAAGTGGTTCAAGTTATCTTATAGTTTAGCTTCTTAAACTCCTTGGGCCAGTGACATTTTATTTGAGTTTCATCATGTTTAATGAAAGGTCACTGATTCAAGAAGGTCTTTGTTTGATGCAAATGATTTTGTAATGTGTGTTTGCATGTCTATGTTTGCGTTTGTTTGTGTCCAAATGACACAAGTGC
>JAZGTK010011771.1:0-15363 GCA_036877625.1 Ambastaia sidthimunki | reverse complement strand
GTTGGTTGGTTGGTTCATGGATCCGTGACTGCTGTGTGTCTGCAGGACTACCTGATGGCACTGTCTCTGCAGCAGGAGCAGCAGGCCTCAGATCTGGGATGGGAGCAGATCCCAGAAGGCATCAGTGATCTGGAACTGGCCAAGAAGCTGCAGGAGGAGGAGGACCGCAGAGCATCGCAATACTATCAGGAGCAAGAGCAGGCGCAGGCAGCGGCTGCAGCAGCTGCGCAGGTGTGCAGTGTGGAAAAATAGCATGTTCTGCTGGTCAACCACTTTTGTTCAATTTTATTTTCAATGTAGTTTTTTGAATTTAAACTTATATCTGAAGTGACAACTGCACCACTAATGAAATAAAAAAAATTCATATTAAAAGTGTTTGAAAACATTACACCCTACTGCATTAAAGTTGATGAAATAGAGCAATTTTGGCAAATCTGTTAAAAATGATGTTTACTACAATTAGATGAAGACTCCAGTCATATTAGTGACCTTGAAAAATTTTATTTTGTGGTGGTTTTTCATTGACCTTTAAGTCATACAAAACTGTTTATCTATGCTACATTAGCAGTGCTACGCAAATGTTTTGCATAATAAAATAACAAATAAATAGTTCTTTCCAAATCTGTATTCCCATCCGATTGAAAAATATTCAGATGGAATAAGAGGGTTCTGTTACTCTATCCGCAGAGACAGCAGCCAGCCGAGGGTCCCGACCAGGCAGACAGAGCAGAAGGTGCTGAGGGGGCCTCTGCAGGGGGCGCCACCGCTTCCCCAAGCCCAGGAAAACAGCCGTCTACAGGGGAACGCAAACCCAAGAAGGAGGCCAAGGACAAAGACAAATGCATCTTGTTGTAACAGCAGTGGACTGTGACATGCGGAATGGGCAGCGGATTAATAACAGTGGCTCTGAAATGCATCTTCCAGTGTGAGGAGAGAGAACCAGCCAATGAGAAGGCGGGACAGAAGGAGAGGATTTGCCATTTTCCAGCCACTTGTGCCTGACTTTAACCCTCGGTGTGCTGAATACACACTAAAGCAGAGGGGGGGGGTGTCACTACAAAGACTATCACTACATGTCCAAATGTTCTCAGAAGGAGAAACACTGCAGCGCACTACGTTTGCGTGTGGGTGGATTTTTTTGTAGTTCAATAAGTTAATGTATTCATAGCACTACGCAAAAAAAATCACCCACTCTTTAAGCAAGAAAAATGGCACCACTGTTTTCATTATATGAAGCATTTTCTGTTCTTTTTCTTTGTGAATATCCATTATTGCTGTTGTTTATAAGCTATTTTATACCCATACATATGCATATGTAGATTTGTTGTGTTGGTCTGTTTCTGTTTTGTAATGAAAGGCCATTCAAAGGCAGCCATTTAAAAAGGGCCATTCAAAAGGGTGTTTGGGACATGATGTAGGCCACTAGTTCTTCTTCTGGCAATATTATGATGCCAAAATTTGTCATCAATGATAATGTGCAAATGTGTGACCCCCATTCCTTTTAGAGCGCAAGACCCTTTTAAAAGATCCTAATTAAACTGTTGCGTTCAGTTCCAAAAAACTTCTTTCTTAGAAGGTTTCAGACAGAAGTTAATTTGGTTATATTAGACTGTCTGTAAAGTAAAAAGAGTTTTTTGCCATTATGACGTTGTTAATATGAGCTCACACCAAACACTAGCAATGAAGTCTGTAGATTTAAAATGTCAAAAGCTGTAGGCATTATAAAAATACATGGCCAATCATTTACCTCACCCCCTGAGTTTTTACATTGAGCCAAAACTTTAGTTCTCATTTGGCCTGTAGCTATATCGTGTCAAACATGGTTTTCTTAACAAACGTTTTTTTGTCACTGTACTCCAGCTAGTGGTTGACCAGTATGTGTTAAAAATGGCAGATGTTGATACCGTTTTTGGAGAGTGGGGTGGCCGGTTGCCAACATACAAAATAAAATACATTTTTAGAGCCGTCAGTTGACTTTGGAAATAAGACAGAATAGTTAACGCGTTAATCAGACAAGTGGAAACTGTTATCGGCCAATAGCTAAACATTAATCTGCCTGACCGATCGGTCTGTTTCTTACTCAACCTATGTAACTTTCACAGTCCTTCGTGTACATTGTACATAGACTTTACGAATTTAAGGTAGCATGAGAAATGGATAATTCAAGCCCAACTTTATACAATGCTGCCTCCAGAGAGACAAGGTCTTTTCTATCCAAACATTCCAGCTGTATGCCTTGAACTGAGCATTGTGTGGTGAGGTGACTGTTGTTCTGCTCTCACAATGCAAGTACGAACTTCTGCTTGTGGACGAGCTGAGGATGGTGTAGTCATTGGTTACGTTGGTTCTCTAATGGATTCTGTTTATTATGGGATGGAGCTGTTTCTTCGACGTTTGGTCCCTCAGTGGCCAATACTCTTTATATATAAAGCCTTACAATATATTTACAGTATCTTTTTTTACAGACAAAACAAACAATAGGTGCAAGACAAGACTGAGACAATCTGTAGACTTTTCCATCGACAGAAAACCTCACAGGCCTTCACGGAGGGAATAGATCCATGAGTGTCTTGAAAACAGTTTGGCATTTTAGCTGCCTTGGAAATGGATTTAGATTTAAACCAATGTAAAAAAAAAACAGGGTTCGAAATGTCTCCTTTTCATGGGTTGTAGTGCATTATCGGAATTGGGATTTTGTAGACATATGGCTGTTTTTGAAATCGTTTAATACCACTAGGTTGCCGTAGTTACAGAAAATTTCAGAGTACTGAAATGCTGCTATTTGAGGTGAATTAGCTGACATGCTACATTGTGTATAGCCAGTGTTGATTTAGATACCAGGAGTGCAGTCTTGCTTGTTATTTAATGTTTTTGTCTTAAGTGCGTTCACACTCATTGTACACTACAAAAGCCACAAATAATGGGTTCATAAATGTCGGTGAGATTTCGTCACCTCTGTGAATGGTGTCATGTAGTTGAAAGCACAAGCTAGTCACTATACAGTTGGGAGAGAGATGTCACAAAGCATTTGTACTGAGGGTGATGGGCTGAAGTTCTGTGTATAAGTGTAACTTTGTAAATCATCATTTTCCTAATGTAAACAGCAGCCATTTTAAAAAGCTGCCATTAAATTTTAATTAACACTGAATTAGTGAAGGAGGGACTTTCTGAAGTCAAATAGCGTAACTCTTCTTTTATAAAACACTTGTTAACTGTTTTGACTTGCAAGTCAGCTTGAACGTGGGACATTCCAAGGTGCTTATGCATATGAGCTTAGGACATCACAAATGGGACTTAATCACAGGCTTTTCCAGCACACAACATACTATGTATCCACAGTGCATTAGCTTAATTGTTTGCATTGATTGCTAATAACTCCCTTGATTGCTAATGTGCTTCAGCTTAAACCTTTTGCTTCTACAACAATCATGTTCACGGCAGATCTGTGGAATGTCACAAGAATATACATGTGGGGTTTTGTTCGTGGGATAAATACTGAAATTTCACCTTCATAGAAGGGGAAAGTGTATCCTAGCTTGTTTCAGTTTTTTGTATGCACTGTTACACTGAATGCACTAGATGTGAAAAATACCTCTTTTTATACAAACCTGGAGTCGAAAACCTGTTTCATATACGATAAGTTCATAATACATTCTGCAATAAGATTAATTTTTATGGAGCTACAAGAACTGTAAACAGATACCATGTGTACCACTTTCTGTTTGTCTGTTCTTTATCTTGCCCTGCTTTAAGATACAAATTATTTCACCTTTTCTTATATGGAATTACAACAGCTTTTGGCTGAGCTTACACATTTAAACTTACAAAAAGGGTATTACTGAGGCTTATGTAAACTACTGACCAGGGAGGGTAATTATGCTTCTTGATATCACATATGAGGACTTTTAAACTCTAATCATAAAATGGTTCTGGCACACATTCAACGCCACAAATGGGAAAAGTCTGGAAAGGTTTCTTATGGTGCATTTGTCTTAAACTGAGATTAAACAGGTCAGTCCCTAATGGAAATGCAATGCAGTTGTGATGCATGTTTAATGGCCGCCCCATCACAATTTCTATTTTGTATCCTTTATACGTGTATTTACACAAAACATTTTAAACTTGGTGGGGAAAAGCTTACAGAATGCAGGATAAAAGGATCAACCTTCCATTGTGTGTAAGGTTCACTAATGACCAAAATATGTATGTAGCCCAACTGTGTCAAAGACTAGATGGATATTTCTGTAACAAATGCCTTAGATGAGGGACAATACGTCTGAATAAAGGAAACATGGTCAGTGGAGTCTGAGGTTTGTGTTTCTTGAAACTCTTGTACCTTTTCAACTTGAATTTGTTACCAACTGTAGGAGTGTGTAGCTGCTTATAAAAAGCGTACAAAAACAGAGACAATCAAATTTCACATAATTTAATATCAACTTGTACAATCATCAAAAAGTCAGGTACTGAAATGTTAACGGAATCAGAGATGTCTCCAGCGCTACACACAGTGGTCTGCTCGAAGCAGGAGAGTGAAATGGGTTTCAACATTACCTTAACATTAACAAACGTACTGTAAAGGTTACAAAGGTACTCTAAAGGTTACACAGTTTCAGGATAAAGTGTGCGCACAAGGTTTACAGGTCACCAGAGAACAGTTCAGGGAAGAAAAACCTACATGTAGGCTAACAAAGCTCTTTACAAAGAAAAAAAATTTATCAGCCAAATTAGATCTTTAGAATAACATGGCTATAGTTCAGCCAATTAAAAACACAAAGTTCAAAATTAAAATACAAAAAATGTTGCAAATTGTTGGATGCTAGAATCTCCCTTTGAAGGGTTTGAATCCTCCACTGCCACCGGACATGGGAACATTAGTGATCTGCACAATCCTGTTTATTCCTGTGGAGGAGTGGCTGCAGGAAGACAGACAATACAGAATGAATGCATGAACAAATGCACTATATATCTAACTATAGTTACTATGTCCTGAATGAATGAATGAATGGACTCAACACTACTAATGATTAGAAAGAGCAAGTGATTCAAAATGTGAAGTAGATCCTGAACACACCTGGAGTGTGGTGCCATCATGCCAGGCCGACTCTCTCCCATTCTGCGGTTATCCGGGAACCCTGAGCTCTGTGATCCGGCTGCTCCATGCCAGTCTTTCCTAGGACCCGGATCACGTCCATGCCTCTCCACCACCACCTGCCTGCCGCTGCCAAAGTGCTGCAGAAAGAAGCAGATTTCAGACATTCAAAGATCTGCACAATAAATCAATAAGAAACCATTCAATAAACACTAACTCACCCACAGACAAAAATACAGAAGTATAAAGAGGATCGGAGTAGGACTGCAATTAATGCCAATCTATTTTCAGTTTCAATTATAACTTCCAACAATTACAAGAACAAAATAGCCTAAATACCTTATTTTTGTTTGTTTTTTTACTTTTAAAAAGACAGGTTCTGGTTTCTTTTATTTTCCAATAAATACGTTTCCAAAGGCAGTGAGTAATCGTGTTGGATAATAGTGAGCTCAATATGGGCCATATTATCATGAGTATGAGTCTGTCATAATCGTGTAGCTCTACATCAGAGGTTTGTTAACATCTTACCTGGTCTCCCATGACAACAGGTCTGCCTCCATCTCGGCTGCTAAAAGATGTCCTGCCGCGGCTGGCGGTGGGGGCTCCTCTCATGGCAGGACCGGGACCGTCTCTGCCTGGACGATCTGGACGCATCCGCACTGCTCCTCTGTAACCCAAACACGGCAAGATTATAGATTACCAGCAGCTCAACACACATCTGAGGCTAAAACGCTGGTCTGGGGAAGTACTTGTGTCACCATATTGAAATGAACGGTGGTTAAAATCAGTTCATTAAAAACAGTCTCAGCTTACACTGACTTACACGGAGTCAGTTTGACTTCAACATATGTAAATGAAAGTAACCTGCAATTTTATGTTTCAAACAGACGAGTCAATGAGGTAAAAACTGCTTTATCTGATTTAGTAGTGGAACCAGGCCAATTCAAATTGCTAATCTATAAATTTAAGACTAATTTGAAAGTTTTAACTGTTTCAAAACAATAAGTCATTATCTGACTTCTGATTTCCAACCAAACAGGAGTAGAAACAAACTCTTCCATACCGGACATCTTTTGTGCTCATTCCGCCATCATTTTTCCAGCCAGCATGGCTGCCATCTCGAGGAGATCTGGAGTGTGCGATGGCTGGAGGTGGCGCTCTGCCTCCTGACGTTCGATCGGGAATTGCCACCTGCCTGCGTTCATCTCGATCCCGAATCTCCCGCCGGTCGCTGTCCCTGAGCTCTGCCCGGGGAGGGGGTGGGGGATCAGCTCTCCTCACAGTATTAAAATCTTTAGGATAACGGTCAAATCCAGGCCCATCCCGACGTGGAGCAGGTCGATTCTTCTTTGAATCGGAGTCATTATCAAAACGGTTCCGTCTGCAGGTACACAAATTTACATTTGTTAAAACCTAGAAACTAAAGGAGTGATTTAACATTATTGTTAAGCTGTCATCAACTACACAGCCGTACACAGATCCAATCTACCAATTTCTGATATGGAGGACAGGAGCAGCTCAGAAGTAGTAGCACCACAAATGTTCAGAAATGCCCACCTGTCAAAGCTGTTGGACTGCACAACAGATGCTGGAGGGTACCGAGGCCGGTCTCTGGGGCTGAAGTCATTGAAACGGTTCTGTTGTCGGCTGTTATAGTCTGAACCCTGACCGATCCTTCCTTCTGGCTCGGTTTGCATCTTTTTACCGCTGTTCCAGTAGGGGTCATCCCTCCTGCGGACAGAACAAAAAACACTGACCACCTACTTGCAGACAACTGAACCCAAAAACATTCATACTGAAGAGCATCTCAAGAACACGGACCAATGGTCAAACAAACCTCTGATCAACGTCACGTCCCCTTTTTAAGTTATTTCGTTTCTCTTGCTCGTAACGCAGCTGCTCTTGTTGTCTTCTCAGCTCCTCTCGTTCGCGAGCCAAACGCTCTGCTTCCTTGCGGCGCTCCTGCAGGCAGATAAACTCTTAGTACGATGACTTACAGACATAAACTTCAGGCTCTGAGACTAATAAATGTGTGTGGTGGCTGTACCTGCTCTATACGGATTCTCTCTCGTTCCAATCTCTCCCTCTCCATGCGCTCGCGTTCCAGCTTCTGTCTTTCCAATTCCAGCCTCTGTCGCTCCCTCATCAGGTTCTCCCTTTCCTCCCGCTCGCGGATGATACGGATTCGCTCTCTTTCCCGGCGCTCTCGCTCCGCTACCTCGCGTCGTCTGGGCGTCAGATCAAAACAGCATTACATACTGCAACCCACGTCGTCCATATTCATCCAAACAGGAAAACCTGGTAAATGAATAAGTGTGTGTACACCCACCTGCGCAGTTCCATAGCCCTGCGAACACGTTCCATCCTGACCATGCGTTCGCGCATCCGCTGTTCCTTCATCTTCTCGAACGGAAGGATGTCATTGTTGCCGCCTTTGTTAGGCATGGGCCTGCCCCTTCTCATCATCTCCATCTGTAAACAAGTTACATAAACAAAATATAGATGTGGCATAAACTGCAGCTTTAATTTAGATCCTTCATGTAGAGTTAATGGATTTAACCAACCTGCTCAGGTGGTATAAACCATCTGGGCCGTCTGTTCATTGTATTGAGTGGACCAGGCTGTGAAAAAATAAAGGATCAGAACTTGGCCTGTATGAACCACATTTTCATCATAATACTTGTGAATATCTGGGGTACCTTTTCAAACCTCCCGCCTCTTCTGAACGGAGGTCGAGATTTATTGAAGCTTTGCGGTCCCTTAGATTGGTCAACCACAGACGTCTTGTTTGGACTTTTTCCTGTGGATGGAGAAGAATGGACAGAACCTTTAGCATGTAATCAACAACAAAAAGTTTATCGTCTCTTAAACATTTTTAACAGATGTAACATACGTCCATGCTTCTTTTCATCTTTCTTAGATGTGTCTGCTCCAGAGTTGGAAGATGGTGGGTCTGAACTCTTGGAGTCTGGGTTTTTGTTGTCTTTGCTTTCCTTCTCAGAGGGTTTGTCAGATTTCTTCTCCTCCTTCTTAGAGAAAGCTTGAGTCCTTCAAAGAAATAAACAGCATTTAAAAAAAAAATCCAACTGAAAATGTGTGCTTGAATGTTAATGT
Source organism: Ambastaia sidthimunki (assembly GCA_036877625.1). NCBI lineage: Eukaryota > Metazoa > Chordata > Actinopteri > Cypriniformes > Botiidae > Ambastaia > Ambastaia sidthimunki. The sequence goes on along the minus strand of JAZGTK010011771.1, from coordinate 7,160 downwards.
CCTTCATAAGCATGGAAAGACATTAAAACTGGTCAGTGATCTTACTTGCTGGAAGTTTTGGTTCCGGTTGGAGTGCGCTTTTCTCCAGAAGTTTTACTGGAATTTAACTTCTCCTCCCCCTCTTTCTTTGAGAAGTCCTTTTTAAAAGGGTCGGTTTTCACCTGCATGACAGTGAAAATTGTTTTTACAAAATCATATACAACAGATAATGATCTTTTGCTCAAAACAGAATTTGCTGCTTCCTTCTGGCTGAAAAAACTAATTTTTAAAGAGGAGTCAAACCATGAACTCTCACCCTGTCCACAGATATCTGCTGTCCATGGAGCTCTGTGCGGTCCAGGTGGGAGATGCACCTGGTCACTTCTGCGCTGGATGACATTGTGACTAAACCGTAACACTTGGCTCCTGGGCTGCGAGCGTTGGTGACCACTTTGGCACTGAAAACCTATTTTAAACCAAAATGTTTTCCAAAATTGATAAGTCTATAATCAAAGATATTAGCATGACATGCTGTTAAAGTTCTCACAAGGGTCTTTACCTTTCCATATTTGCCAAAGAGGTTCTTTAGGTCAGCTGCTTTAGTGTTGGAGGACAATCCACTCACCCAAAGATTGCGAGAAGAACTGGTACTGCTGCTGCCTGCTGAACAGAAACTCACACATCACTAACCAACTAAAGCATTACAGTAGAACAACTTATAGTACTGATTTTTATTATAAACCAGCCGCTGTATGTAAAGACTTGCAATCTGTAACATATTATAACTTATATTGTATATTGATAAACTCATACCTTTGTCATCTTTCGTCGTCTTTCCATCTCTGTCTTTTGAAGAGCTGCAATGTAAATATTATGGGAGCGACAAAAAGAGAGAAACACTTTGATGAGTAACAGGACACAAGACGGCTGTGGACACCGAGGTACATCTCTAACAACAAAAGGTTATACACATTTTTGGTGCGTTACAGATAAAGGAAAAAGAAAAAAAATCCCAATGGCAAGACTTGAACTTGGACAAAACTCCAATAAGGCTTCGTTCTCTTGCTTTTCCACAGGAGCAAGGTGGGCCAGGTTTTCTGCCAAATTATTCCCTCGACCAATGAAATCCTCAGGAGGGTGTTCAACTTCAGAGTGAATCACTTCTCATTGGACTGACAAACCCCTGTGACATCACTGGAACTACTGCTCTTTTTTTCTAAACCATAAGTAGGGACTGGAAAAGCAAGTGCTGGGAATAGACGTGTTTTCAGCTCCTCGTTTAACGTCACCAATTACCAAACTTGAAAAAATGGCAAACCAAACCAAAAGACAACCAAAGGCAGGGATTAGGTACACTGAACAACTTGTTATGAAAAAATTCTTGCGGCTAGCCACAATGCTGAGTTCTTAGTGAGCTGGAACTTGGTAGTAGTATCTTAAAGAACTGACATAGAAAGACAAACCTCTTTGCTTGACCTGTTGCCCCAGTTGAAGAGGGGCCTTTCTTCCCAGAATCCTTTTCCTTGTCTCCTGTTTCTCCTTTCTTCGAGGCCTCTCTGTTGTCCTTCTTCGCGGCGTCAGACTTCAGGCCGTCATCTCTCTCACCATCTTTGTGGTCATCTATGGCTTCAGCAAGCGAGTCGGTCTCCTGCCCCATCTCAGCAGAGGTCTCGGCTTCTTCGCAGCCCTTGTCTGCCTCAGAATCTGGAAGTTTCACATGTTTACCTGTTTCCAGGAGGTCGTCGCCATCCACATCCAGTGTGATGGCATCTTCTGCCTGGATGGTGACGGATATATTGTCCTCCTCAACTTCTTTCACAGGCTCAGAAGGTTCGCTTTCCATGGCCTCCATCACTGGGATTTCAGGCTCGGCTTCTCTCTCGGCCTCAATCTCAGCATCAGGCTCTGGCTCCGCCTCTGCTTCAAGCTCAAGATCAGGCTCCGCCCCTGCCTCAGCCTCAGGCTCTGCAAGGCCGTCTTCACAGGAGAAGGTTTTAGAATTTTCACGAGTAGCATCATCAGTATCGGTTACATCTGAGGGATTTAACAAGCATAAAACATGGCAAAACACATTGTTTAACATTCACATCTCTGTGCTACGTGACCTAGAAAGTAGAATAGAGAGCAAGTTTAGGGTTAGTGGTCATCGTGGGTGAGGAAACCACAGGAATACATACAAAAACACATTCCTTAGTGAAAAATGAAGAGGCTGAACAGTCTTCTGTGAGATCATAGCCATATTCACTTCTATGATAAACACCAACTCCAATGGTATATGAAGGTTCCAACATATTTGGGTGAGACTGGCAGACATGTTCTACTTCAGCAACAGGCATTCAGTCTGTGAGCAACTGCATCTGTGCCATAACAAATCCTCCCGCCAGCTGTCACATTTAAACCATTAGGCCTCTGGTGATCTCATCCAGGGTCTTCTTTCAAACGCTCCGACTGTCCATCTTGTTTTATAGCTAATGGAGGGGAACCAAAAACTGGGTGTCAAATCTTCTGCTTTGATCCACAGGAGAAACAGATCCCTGTTCACAGCACCCTGTAATGCTGCTAAAACGGGTGTCCACTGAGCCGTGTCCAGTCTTGAATGAGTCCAAAAGCACAGGCGCTGATGAAGCCACGCGAGCTATACTGCAGTCAGAAAGTCTGAAGACTACAGCAAATGATATTCACACGTCTTGTTTTGAACAGTCAATGGTGTCCTGCCTGTTGCACTCTCCAATACAGGAGAAAGTCCACTCACAGCAGGAGGCGGCATGCCGAAACGTTAGCTCCTGATTCGTGGTGATCTGAACTAGAGAAGATCATGTGGCCGGTGGAATTCTCTGCTGATGAAATGTTGTGGTGAGGAAATGAGTCCTTGAAGAAAATTCATGATGTGATTATGAAGAGATGTTCCCTGATGTAAAGACCATCGGTGAAGCTCTAACTGTCCTCTGATACGTGCGGCGATGTGACGTTTTAATGTCTGTGATTTACAGCAAGACTTGCGTTTGATGTGCGCAACCAGAACGTGTCAAGGTTCAAAAACAACAGGAAAAAAGGAAAGTCCAACCTTCGGAGAACCTGCAAAACCTGAAACGCAAACGTTACACCTCCACCCCAAAAAGTGACCAGACATACCTTTCTCTGACTCCTCTTCCTCAGTCTCAGTCTAAAAGGAGTTAAAAATAAAGTATTTTTTAGAAAGACAAAACTAACAAACGTTCCAGCCACTGAAATCAATGAACACATGACAATACATATTATAATTGCAACACAAGTCAATATTTGCCCTCTCTTTTGAGGTAGGTCAAATATGATTTTTAAAAAATATGCACTTAATGCTGTAGTTTAACATTCTTTAAATATCACCTCAAATGAGTTATTTTGCCAGAGGCTCAAATTCCAACAGCACACGTTACAAAATCTAACGTTACAGAAAATTGCTGTTTTAGCCTTACAAATGTACATTATCCAGAACCATTATCCTGTATCTTATATAACATTTTTCATTATTTTGACAAACATTCCCTAACATACCCGAAAACATTGTAACATACATTGTTGGATTGTAATCAACAGTTCTAAGTTTCCACAACAACAAATGCTTGACTGATAGTTAGCAACGCATATTCAAAATATGAAATATGACAAATAAACAGTTTTATTACACGTCTTTAACTACTTTAAACGCAAATAACCTGTGAAGTGTTTTATGCTGTACAATACAATATTTAGTGTTGCAGTATCAATTAAAACATACAATCTTACTGTTATAGTATCTTTTTTAAAATTCATCCAAACACATTACAGATGTATTAGTTTCAATTTTGCACACTTTAAGCAATAGTGCTTGTTTGTCCTACCTTAGAGAAGGACTCCTCTTCCATGGTGGTGTCAGCTTCCGTGTCCGTCTTCTTTCCTGAAGATGTATATTAACTATTTAGTCAAACTTTTGAGTAACAGAGACCTGGTGAAATAAACGAGTTGAGTTGTGATAGCGAGATCATTCATTTGAGACTCACCTTTGTTTTTGACGTATTTTCTGGTGGGTGTGTCAACAGACACCGCTATCTCAAAGTTGTCTGGGTCTCCACCTTCATCCTCTATCGCCTGCACACAAGACCATTATTACAACAACGACTATAGCAGTTTTAGATCATGCAAATTCAGTCCGGGTTGTAAATTGCTTTGCGTGGCTAATATGCGTGTGCAGAAAGATGCAAATCAACCACTTATAAAAATCCTAAATAAAGAGGGATTAACAGGCAACAAACTCAAAATTACACAAACTACAATGAAATCAGCAGACCAGTGTTATATTGATAGACAATTAGCAAGCTAACACGTACGACTGGATCATTGTTATCCAACAGTCTGTATTACCGTAACAAACTGTGTTATTAAAAACCCACCCACTGTTTTAATATCTAATAACTGCATGCAATGGTTGTAAATAAAGATTTTATAAACAGGTTTAAAGTCGCGACTTCTGATCTGAGCGCGTGCGCATCATTTGCTAGCATGTAGCTAATGGCATTTAGCCTAATGCACCACTATCGTACTTCCTGAAATTAATACAACATTTTCACCAGTCTCGTACACAAATGATCCCAATACGCGTATTTTACGGGTTTTGTTAAACGCTTTAAAACAGTTAATATAACGAACACGCTTGTACGTGTGCAAACCGTTTAGCTACAAGCGATTAGCCACCGGGCTAGCTCGCGAGAATTGCCACCATGGAAACGTTTTTCAAACTCACTTGTTTCAGTCTTGCGACAAGCGTGTTTTTCACCCCGGTTACGTCCAAATTTCGTCGTTTGAGCTCAGATTTGAGATCCACAACGCGTAAATCTGTAATCTTCTTAGTCTCCGCTGAAATGGCCCCCGACGCCATTTTACCTGTGTACAACTCTGCGCGCGTACACGACAGAGACGCTCACCTCACGCGCACGCGCACTAATGCGCTTGTAAGGGAACCGCCTTTTTCTAGTTGATTGTAACAAACATGCAAACACGAATATTTAATTATTATACCTTTACAACTGCTTTTACGTTCAAATTGTAGTACATTGTTAATTTTGTTTTATATATACATACTTAAAAACCTCATGCACGTTTTATGCATTTTGAAGTTTGTATTGTAAAGCTGCAATCTGTAACTTTTGCCTCTCTACCGCCATCTCTGTTTAAAACATAACATTGCAGACTACCTGCAGTTATTTTCTTAACGTGGGTGATAAGTTTACGTCCTTAAAAATGCTGTATAAGATACAAAAGCTGCACGGTCTACAGTGGACATGCAAGTTAGGATCTGGATTATTATAATAATATTACAATTATAAATCATTATTATAAACGTATCGCTGTGAATTAAGGTAAGAGGAAATCAATTTGAACACTATTTTGTCCTGCCCAGGAAATCATTTGTTCAGCTTTAAATTTGCAGCTTTAATGTATGGGATGTAACTATTATGGTTGCCAGGTAACGTCAGGTTCAATGAGGCACACAAATGGACACATAAGAGTTACCTAACTTTATTAATTTCATTATTTTAAAACTAATATAAATCCCAAGAAATATCATCCTGGAACCATTAAGTCTATGAATGCATGGACCCCTGCCATTAAGTACTGCATTCCAACACTCCATTCAAAAGTATTACAGTTTTTCTCATAATTCGGAAATCAGAGTGGAAAAACAGCCTCAGCGCACTCTCAATCTCACAGCCCTCCTGTCTTTTGTCTCTCATGTGCAAGTATATGCAAGTTAGCTAGTTGAGATTAATATTAGTGTTAGGATCTCACCGTCAGACATAAATAAAGAGAGAACAGAAAAGCTTTAAAACACTGACAAATGTTTCCTGCACAGTTGCAGAACAAATGGGTTAATGTCAATACTTAAGAATAATAATTAACAAGAGAGAATTTCTAAGTCATTGAGAAAGATAAATGAACACGGATAGGAGACCTGGATGAAATAAATTATCTGTTTCCCAGTGCTCCACAATTGCCCGTTCATTAGTAAATTATTTCCACAGAAATTTGTCTGAGGAATAAATCTTCCTCCATTATCAAACCAAAGTTCCAATTTCATTATAGTATAAAACTATTAGAATACAGAGAGGTGACATTCATTTTTTCGTTCTCTTTGAAAATACATCAGGTAAAGTTTATTACATGTGACGTCAGAGAGGAGATCGATGGAACACAAACATGTGAAGGTTTAAGAAGTAAGAGGTGAGCAGTTGGTTCCCATCAGGGCTGAAGCTGAATTCATTTCAATTCAATCTGCTAAAGTTCTATTGAATAGAAATTTAAAAATACATTTTTCGAGACTGAGCTAACTTCATGAATTCAGCTAGTACTGGAGATGCCCGTGTTGAGAGTGAATCTGTGTGAACACTGTTACAGCAGCTGATCTTTTAACCATGAGCTTGTTTCCTAATTAAGGAATGTCTTGATTCACTTAAAAAAATCTATTTCAGATCACATTGTCTAAAACATGAAACTAATCAATATACTGATCAATTTATCGAGTCCTGCAACGTTTAAAAATGGAGGCTGACATTCTATTCCAGTAAAGCAAGGCATCGGGTATGTAAAAATGCTTCTTTACTAGAGCAGCAATTCTCGCCTGCAAGTTCTCGAGCCTCATGAGGCCCGTTTCATTATATGTGCAAAGAAATGCATCGCAAGGAACCATGCAAAAATAAAATACAATGACACTTATGAAAACAAAAGCTACATAAACCCTTTATAAATACAATACAATTCAAAACCCCTTAATGATGTTATTTCTAGCTGTACTGGCACTACATGATAGCTGGCACGCTAGGCTCAATGCTTTTTTCGTGGATTGTTGTTTTGTTTTTTAATCCCATAGTTGCGCAGGTATTTCATGCCGTCTTTGGTTGAATGCGTTACTGACAAAAATAAAAAGGAAAAATGTCCAGCAAAATGTTGCGAGAAAAATAGCATCAACTCTCTGGGGATAACTGAGCCTCGATGTCCACTCTGCAGATGGGGCATTTCTTGTTAGTGAGGAGCCACTGATCCACGCACAGTTGATGAAAGAGATGCATACATGGAAGGCGCCTGTAGCAAAACAAGCAGCGAGAAAAAAGCAGGATTAAATTACTACAAAAAACAATTTTATACAATGAAATTAGACTTATGTTAGACTG
>JAZGTK010011770.1:0-15363 GCA_036877625.1 Ambastaia sidthimunki | reverse complement strand
AGAAAAACTGTTCACAAACAACTTCACAGGAGGAGCCAATGGACACAGACCAGAGTGGAAACCATCTCAGCTCTATCCAATCAGAGATCGCCAAGTATCAGCTTCTGATTGAAGAGGAGACTCAAAAACTTAAGAGATATAAAGTATGTCAAAGCATTCTTTCTTATATCAAAAACTTGCACATACACGGTCACAAAAAACTTGCACATACACGGTCACAAAACATTCATTTTGTTTTTGCTGCATGTTTTAGGTTGAAAACATCAGAAGGAAGCACAACTATCTACCATTTATTATGGAGTTATTGAAGACGTTGGCCGAGTATCAGCAGCTGATACCATTGGTTGAAAAGGTAACGTGTTTAAAATGCAAGAGATAATTGGTAGATCAAGGAAAGTCACATTAGTGATAGCAAAGAATTACAGATTTAAGTATTGATTCACTTGACTTTGGAACATAATTGCGCTAGTTTGGAATTGTGCTCATGTGGCTTTTGTGATTGGACATTGATGTTGGAAAACCGTCATAATCCCTGTATTCCACTAGAGGGCAGTGTTGGTTGGGAATTTCACATTTAAATTAAGCTGGCACTGTCTTGACTTTTCCAATTCTTTGGCATGAAAGCTTGCACCATGTTTCTGGTCTCATTGTGGATGAATTATGGGTGCAGGTGATTCCAAATAAAGACTTTGCAAGTTTGAATTAAAATGTAGTAAGTTTCTTTCGTCAGTGGTTTCACACAGGCTGTGTGGACTATTGGATAATGTAACAATATTTTTTTTCCTTCTGTATCCTCAGGCAAAAGAAAAACAAAGTGCCAAAAAAATCCAAGAAGCGAAGTAACGCCACATCGTTTTGTCCTGTTTAATTTTATGCCACGAATCGTCTGACGTCACCTGTATCCCATAACAGGAAGTGAAGCCACTCACTGTCATTTCCTTCATGTCTGTGCATGCATGCAAAAAGATGTTCAAATAATGTCTTATTTTCATATAAATTTCATTTGTTCAGTAATGATGCGGTTTCATGTTTTTTGTATGAGCGCACAATAAGCGGGACAAATGAATATTTGATGCCAAACTTGAGTTCTGTAATCTTTTACTCACTCTTACGTTGTTCTGAAACCCCTGAATTTCTTCTGTGGAAAACAAAAAGTGCTTTTAATTCAAATTAATTGTTCTTGTGAGTCTGATCTTGTCAAGTTGATCCGGTTTAAAGAACCAGTCTAAATAATTAGATTTCATAAGAACACCAGAGAGAGAGAGAGAGAGAAAGAGGGTGATGTCACATTTTTGGTGGATAAAAACATACTTAGAATGGAATGAGGGTGAAGAAAGTATGATCATTGAAATTTTTGGATTAACTGTTCCTTTATTTTGCTGCCATACTAGTTACATAATTTTATTAAAGCACTGAGCCTATAATTGTAATTACAGTAAATAAAGTAAAAATGTTCACAATGTAACAATGCAAATCGATTACATAAAATTACTAGGGCAGGTCTATTTATTGTTACATTGTTACGTCATAAATCTGGATTAAATAACGAGAAGAAAATGTCTTCCAGTACAGTCTGTTAAGCAAGAGCTAACCACTTCTTGTTTTCCTAGAATTTGCTTGCTTTACGTAGCAGTTTCGTGTCTCTCGTGTTTGTAAATAGAGATGTTTTGGTCTTGTTTCCTGTCGTCTGGGATGTTTAAATGAGGAGCGTGACCCAGGCTCACATGGACAGACTGCGGTCATGTGTGTTGTCCTGGCCTTAGCAACCGGTATCTAAGTCAAGTGGCATGTTTCATTTGCATGTACTGTTCCTCAAAAAATGTCACGTTAATTTAGGCTGAAAATCCCAAAATTCAAATGCGTGCTCTGTAAAATTCAACATTAAGTGGAAAAAGCTATTAAAGATTAAGATATAAAAAGATAAGATTCATTTTTCTTGTATTTCATGCTGAAGTCTGAACTATTAAATGTAAATGTAACTATTAAAAAAAGTTACATTCATTGTCTCTATTTACGTTGTCAGTTAGCAGTTCTATTAAATTTCCTTATATACTCTTGTAGAAACAATTGTTTTTAAAGCTGCAATCTGTAAATTCTGTCTCTCTACTGCCATCTCTGTTTGAACCATAAAATTACAGGTTACTTTACATACTTTTCTTTACATATGTTGAAGTCAAAAGAAGTCAAACTGACATTTCCCCGTAAATCTGACCCGACAGCTCATATTACAAATCATTATTATAAACTTACAGTTGTCAGTCAGGGTAAAGCAAGGAAATGTCCTTTTTAAACACCCTTTTATTTTGTACCTGCTTAATAACGTTTATTTTTAACTCAAAAAGTCACAGACTGCAGCTTTAATTTCACACAGAAATGTAAAACACGATTCAAGCAGGCCAATAGAATTAAAAAGACCTAGTTATTATTAAAGTATAAATCAATGCTTTGTTTTGCAAGGACATACGGTAACAGCTATTAAATAAATATTAAACGTTTTACGCTGTCAAACATTTAGTCCCTTTGAATTTCGCCTTTCCCGAATGCAAAAGTTATATGTAAACTCTAGCGAGGTTAGTTTGAGAGAAGTGAACGAGCGCTTGTATTAATGTGGTGCGACTGCATTAAAGCGGACGCTTAAATCAAGCAGACGTTTGGCACAGGCGTCTATTTTTAATCTGCACTCGCTGTGTGCAGTGACAGCTGTTTACACAATGACGTGTAAGCTTTCTATTTTTGCAGAATGGTTTATTTACATTCTGTAAGACTCTCCAGACCAGCAGTGATCTTACTGCAGCTAAAGATAACCGCGATGTTACACCCTCACCGCCATATTCACTCAACCAGTTGAGAAAAGAACAAACTGGACATTCGCTTTAGGAAGTTGTCGTCATCGTTAGCGTTGTGACGTACTCATGCTCGTGGGTATAGCGTGAGTGTTGTTAACAATGTGAATAATGTTACTGTAGCCTCAAAATGTGTGATGATTTATACACACACATACACATATGCATAACGCTACCTTAGAATTATAAGGTTCCATCTGACATTTTTGTCAAAATTGATTTATAGACATATTCTTACTCTAATATAACTTATTAACACTATTAAAGGTCTTTTATTTAAAAAAAAAAAAAAAGCATTTTGGATGTTTAATTAGAAAAACAAAAAAGTTCAGTTTTGGTATTTACAATGCGATGCAAAAACTTTAAACGTCAAAATGCAGATAGAACCTTATAATTTTAAAGTAGTGATACACACACACACACATACATACATACTGTACGTGTGTGTGTTTATATATGTGGTGCCTTTAAAAGTAGTCACTCTTCATGTATGAATTTAATTCACGTATTACATGAAACAATATCAAACTAATCCACATCTGCAAAAAAACAATACTGGACTTTAGTTCTAACACACCCGCCTTAAATGAATTAATTGTGATAAACTGGTTCAGGTGTGTTTGACCAGGATGGGAACTATTTTTAAGACGTCTTTGCGATGCATTTTAACCATTTTAGTCAATGTACCTACTGTTCCTGTTTATTGTTTTGCTGAAAAAGTGTCTCACATTTCTTTAAAATAAGTACAGCTTCGTTTATATTTTTTTCTAAACTTAATATTTAGTTTAAAGTATAATGCAAAGATCTGTATTTTTTAAATGCTATTTAAGTGTTCAAAAACTTTCAAAGGCCACAGTAGATATGAACAATAGGAACTGATGTGAGGAAAGCCAGCGCTGTAGTAAAAGCTACTTTGGCTCGCTGCTGTTTCTGTGAACACTTTCTGCGTTGCTGGATCCGTCACAACAGACGGAGTGTTTGGTGTCTGGACAGTGTCGGGCTGCAATGAGATCATCTACAGGAAAAGAGAAAAACAGAGATGGTTAGAACGTCCTCACGTACATCTAGAAAGTGATGTTACGTCAGATGTGTGCGCTTGGAACAAACCTGGTTTCAAAACAGACCCAATGTTCAAAACTGTCTACATTAAATGTTTGTGTATATAGTGGAAATTAATTTTGATGTGTAAGTGCATCTCATGTCTTTTAGATCATGCACAAATCTAGACGTTTGTGGGGTGTAAAAGTTTGGTAAATGCTTTGAGTATACACATGAATAAGTGATGCAAGTTATGACTGCATCAAAATATACACAGTTTGAATTTCATTGAAACACCAATATGTTTATATTATATTATTATATTATATACATTATATATTATATTATATTGTATATACAATATATATACAATATATATTATATTATTTATATTGGGTTAAACAGGTTGCATCACTGAAAGCATTTAACATGTTATCCTGAGCAACTTTAAAGAAAATAGATTTTTTTAATGAAATGCCAGCTGAGTTTAATATGCAAATGACAGTATTGAAAAAGACATTAGTTGTTACCTCAATAGTGTGAACATTTGAGGTAAAACATGAGGCAAAACATTGCTGTTTGATTGAATGTCCCAACCAGCAAACATTTACAGCAACTTTGGCTCCTCATTGGTTTGGGATTGAAATAGGCCTGTTTGTCCAACTAAGGGTACATAGAAAAATTGTTTATAAATAGATTGATTTATAATTTTTCCTTGCATTTGTTTGTTTATGCAAATTATAAAATGTTTTTCATGACCACAAAACAAATTCATTGACATTAACCAATTTATTGTTCATAGTGCAATTTCATAAAAAAACAAAGTACAAAACAACATTTATTTGTTGAGCCAGTCAACAAGTTGATAATATAAACACATACCAAAATGCAACGCCAAAACAAACAGTTACTGGTTTTATCATGTGACCACTCACATTTACAAAATGGTGCATTGACACATTAAAACCTGTTGTACAAATCTGTGCAAAGTATGCAATATATAAATACACGGACATTCTAAAAGTGCAACTTCTAATCAAAGTCAATCAATTGATTCAATTCTAACTCAACAACAACTATCCCTGCTGTGAAACGTGTCACAGAAATTTAAATGCGTCACATTCTACGGAATGACCATTTAAGTTTTAATATGACTATTGCTCTGCCTCAGCAAGTTCACACAGTTGACGGTAGAGTTCAGACTCTAGGAACCGAGGGTACGAGTTGTGTTCCATCAGGTAGTAAACTCTATCTTGGGCTGCTTTGAAAGCGCTCTGTGTTGGAAACAGAAGACATTGGTCGACTTTCTCTTTTGTGTGGAAGTCCAAGTTGACCTGAAGGAAGAGATTAGCGTGCGATTAGCATTGAAAGAAATTAGCATGCGTCTCTTCTCGAAAGTACATTTTTATGATTAATTGTTGAATGAATAAACGTCATCCAAGATTTGTCCACCTCACCTCTTTTGGAGAACCTGCCCCCACAAATTCTTCATATATCCTTTTAGCCCTGGATCGAAGTTTTGATTTAGAGCTGATCTTTCGAAACTCTTCGCAGGCCATCCAAAACTCGATATTCTCCTCGCAATATTCAGACTTCATAAAGAGTCGAAATGCGGCCATTCCATCTGTAGATAAAGAAAGAGAATTATGAAAAATTAGATCAGTTTTCATGAATTTATGAAGCCATTAAAGAACGTGGCACATCATCAACTCATTTGGTTTATGACCTAGAAGGATGATGACTGCCTGCACTTTTACATTCATAGGCAATAAAAAAATGACACAATACTCACATTTACTGTTCAGTAAATTGTCCAGGGACTGTGCCCATTGATTCACTTCTTCAGCAGTTGGTCTGTGAATACAGAGGTAGAAAAATTGCTTAGGGATTCTGTAGTCATTTCATAACACTATAATATTTACAATGTAATTTTGTAAAGTAGGTATATACATTATATACATTTAATACATATACATTATATACATTTAATACATATACACGTATATACGTTTACAGGTATATACATATATACGCAGTATATTCATATAGGGTATATATGTTATTTATTATTTTCTATTCTCTCACCTGTAGGTGTTTCTCCGTGTTGTTTCATGGGATGGTTCTCTTTTGAAGAGCATCCTTGATCTCCAAGTTGTCTTCCTGTCAACAGTAATAAACATCTCATATTAGCAACCACATACATATTACACTGTATAAAACAAAATGATAAAACAAAAAGTACAAAATGATGAAAAAAATCTCACTTTATTTCATTTTTCCCCACAGCTGGATCAAGGTTCTTTGAGTAGATCAATCGTTCCATGTTTATGTCGAATGTAGCAGTTCTCATTGTTGCCAACGTATCACTAACTGAATCCAGCATGTTGGTCCTTTTATACCTCATGGTTCTATGCTAAGGGCGGGTCCTTATCAGTGAAGGAAGCGTGTGATTGGCTGCATTGCGTCAGTGTTTGAACGGTTTGAGTCTGCTTGTGCAAGTCTTGTTGGCAGGAACACTGGATTTTTTTTCTTCAAGTAATCATGACATTAGTGTATTAAATTCAGTAATAATGGTCAAATTAGGTCTGTTTTTCAACATACAAGTCAAGCGTTAAGACACGGTTGACTGAGTTAATGTTTATTAAAGGTCTTAAAGACTTCTTGATGTAAAGCAGAAGTTTACAGAGCTAGGGACTCTCAGCCAACCCTTAGTTTGAAGAAAAACTTTTTCCTGCTAACTTTCTCACCAAAACTTTCATGAGGAACATTTATTTCTTTAAATGCATAACAAATTAGAAAATACCGTAAAATGTGGTAACTTTATGAAGCGCAAAGGATGGATAAATTAAGTAGCTGAAATATAATATAGTTTTGGTTTATTTTTTTTCCGTCACATTTCCCAGCATTCCATTTGTGTAATTTGATAGTTTTGATGACTACTACTATTCTGAAAAGACTAGTTATGGAAAATGTGAGTCCTTGACTGGTAGGGAAACTTACACCTGTACTAACTGAGCATTGTTCCTAAAAAGTTTACTTAAGGCCAAAGACACTGGCACGGTTTTACCGTACGCGGATATGAATGCAATATCCACTTCACACAGAGTACTGAACAACCTGGAACATTTCCAACACCTCCAGTTGCTTCTATTTGTAGAAGGAATGTATTATTTATAGATACTCATGTCTATAAATAGCTGTTTTAATTACACTGGGTGTTGTTGAAACCAGGTAAAGACTTATAACCTTATTAAGTCTAATTGTTGACCAGGGAGTAAACCAGCAGTTGCTGATATACATGTCCAAGTTTGTTTTACCAATTAACTAGCCAGGTCTATCTATTTGTTGAGGTCTCTGGCCAGGTTTCACAAACAGGGTTTACATTAAACAGGTCTTAATGTGTACTAGTTAAATTAGGCCATTAGGCTGGTTAGTCCTTATTAACCTAAGAGGCTTTCACATTGAGCATTTTTGATTCTGATTCCAATTCAGAACTGATTCCAATTCTGATTCCAAGTGCAGTTGTTCCGGTTTCACAATAACTTCATTCTGTCGAACTCCAGTGTGTTTGTGTTCATCTCCAAAGCGCATCTGGGATGCATAAAAGGCACATTGCGACTCACCACATTTGTTGTTATTTTACATAGCAGAGTAAACGACAACTGTGTATATGTATATTATGCAGGAATACGTTCTTGTGAAAACTTATGATGTCATTACGTATGAGGTTATATTACTTCTTGAACAACCGCAAACATTCATGCGAATCGTGCCACAGTTCCAGTGAACTTGATGTGATTTAGTGCCTCAAAAACACTGAACTATAAATAATAATATCTAAGGAAAAGAATAAAGAATACCAACATGGTTACACTTGACCTTAATCTGAACTGATTTTATGATGCATTGTGCTTAACTCACCCATTCCTATTTACTTTAAACATGAAATACTGGTTCTCATGTTGATTCATATCCCTGAATGGCACAGAACAAGCAGTTTGTTCATGTAAGCAGTGTGGCATTAGAAACATGCATGTTTCCATTCGTTTAATCAATGACATGCAAATGTAGATTTGTATACAGGATTACTGAAAGACATGTTTTTGACAGCAGCGCTTGTATGTAAAGAAGTTTGATTTGCATAGACCTGAGAATATTAAAATTTGCAGAACTTTAGGTTTGAAGTTGAATTTTCCTTGTGTTTAAGTTTTAACAGGGAAATAAACATTGAACATGAAGGAAATAACATTAAAAACATTTTAGAAGAAAATGTGAGTGGTGGAGATTTTTTGGTGGTTGCCAAGGGGTAACTACAGTATGTTGTTCCCATGGTGTTCTGGGTGACTTTTAGGATGTTGCTAGGCTGAAGGGCATTTTGAATGGTTGCTGGGTGGTTGTTAGGTGATTGCTTACTGACTGAAGTGAACAGACCTTTCCCCAGTACTTTATGGCTACATTCTCACAAACATTTTGGAATCGACAACCATATGATGGCTGGTTACAGAACAACCAAGCTACTAAACTGTGTGTGTGTGTGTTTGAAAAAACCTAGTGCTACTGTAAGCATGAGCAACAGAAATAGTTAAGAAGTTCTTGCTTGACTTAGCAAAACCACTGATCGTTCAAAGTAGATTGTACTAACGTTGTGTCTGAAACATCCCTTCTTCTTTCAGACATTAATATTTTGTCGTTTGCAACACAATGAGCTTTTCTGACCACTTGCTACTTGTTATGTCATCTTATCCATTTTGATAAATATCTGCTGCTTAAGCAAGTTTGTGCAAACCTCAGCTGATCAGAAGATAAGAGCTTTGTGAAGAAACATCTAGGAGACCTAGCAGATACATCTGCAGCTCTGCAGCACATAAAGTTTATTTTAATGACCGCTTGTACATCATCCAGCTTCACAGATGTTTGGGCGTATAAAGGCCCTGTGTTTTTAAAAGACTTATCGTCTGTTATGGCGTTCAGACTGTAAATAACTGTGAGCTCCTTAAGTGGTTTGCTGTCTGATCTTGCCAAGTTTCCATTCAAACAGACGGTTCTCCAAAGGTCTTGCGCACAAGGTATTTCCCAGTAATGACACATGTTCTGTACTCACAGGGGACTCCAAAAGTACCTTAGTATGAAAACAAGAACAGTGTCTTCACCTCCTTATGGCGCACAATGTCTTTTGATATAAAAGCTACACCATATTTGGTGATGCGACTTGCATGTTTCAATGAACTTGGAATAACCTTTGCGTATGTTCGTTTTTTTGTGTGCATTAACGTTTTTGCTTCTCGTGGTCAACTTAGAAAGAGACGTTTACTTTTTGGTCCTAAAACCCGGAAGAAATTGTGTTTATGATATATGTGAGATATGAATCTCTTATGGAACTTCAAACATTTTTACTTACAAAAGTGTTTTTTGATTTATGAGTAAAGTCTGAAATCAAATGTCAAAGATTTTAATTTAAACTCAACATCATCAAAATCCTTGAAAACCCAATTTTCTGAGATGCAAATTGTTTTTAGATCTGTACTGTCACTGTCAACAAACTCTTATGTGCGACAGTCTCCTTATTGTGTCTTGAGCAATTGTAAAAGAAACATTAGAAAGAAAGTTGCTACTTAAAAACAACTGGAAACTCAATATGAAGATATGAAAGAGCAACATCTCAGCAATAATATGTTTCTCTGATAATTCATGCCATGATATTAAAGTTTTATTAAATTCATTATAAGATATTGGTCATTAGACCTTCATCTGAAACCCACAAACCAGTAATGAAGGTCCATGCTGGCTACCACAAATGCTTAAATCTTTAGCTATCAGATTGTAGTTCTGCTTTATTTCCAGTGTGTGCGCTTCACCAAAATGACCAACGTTCTTCAGTGAGACGTCCCTGCGGTTGCTGTGAATTAGTGTCTGCTAACTCTTATGTCACACGGAGGAAAGTTTGCATCACAAACTAGGTTAGCAACACTTCACATGCAACAGTGAAAATGTGCAAATTGCAAGATGTCCTGACTTTCCAGCAGCCACTGCAATACACACTTCTCTGCTGCTTATGAAGTCTTTCTGTCCTAATTCCCTTTTCTGTGGGACTGAAACTCAGATGTTCCTGTTTCAAAGGTAATTGTTTTTATGGGGTAGTCATGCGACCTGTCGGAATAATTCCTGTAAAGTCGCAATAAACTTTACAATAATGCATTTTGACCTTTATCCTGTGTTGTTGATGATGCATTTAAGTTGCTGTATGTATTTATCAGCATGTAAGTTACGTGGGAATTAAACCAATGACCCTGGTTTTGTTTGAGCAACGGCCTACCAGCTAAGAAGTAAGATGACACTAACTGTGGCGTTCACCTTTTTGCGGGTGTTTGTATTGTTTTTGGTAATGTGTTGGTAACAGCTGTTAAATTTGTGAATCTGCCTTGTTAATTAATTAAGTTAATTAGACTTGTTTAAACATTTAAACTACATCTTGTAAGATTTGTTTAAACTAGAAAAAAAAAAATCATGTAAGCAAGCTAAATTTAATATGAAGTAACATTTATAGTGAAAGTTTTTCCTGTAAAATATGTGTGAACAATTCACTTATAAGTAAAAATAAAAAGACAAGTTAATCAATCAAGGCACATATTACTATAAAATCAATAAGAAACAGCAAAAGTTCAACAGTAACCAATTTTTATTTTCCTTATTAGTTATAGTGAACAGAACAAACATCAACATCCAACCAGTGGCTGCTAATAAATAAGTCATTGTACAGCAGTACATTTGCTTTTAAATTAAACGTAACATTGCGAGTAATGCAATGCCTACAGTTTTTGTGTGCGGCACACATGCTACAATTTTCCATTTTTATTTTTACTTTACCTCACAAGTAGGTCATTAGGTCACACCTTTTAATGTTATACATTTGTGGCAATGTTGAAAGAACATTCTACCTCAACCAACCGGCTGAGGTAGATTTTTGTTACTAAAGTCTTTGTAAGACATGGCAAAACTTCTAAGTTCTTAAAGATCTTCTGGAAGTTCCAGGAATAGATAGTGTTGTGCCAATGTTGTAGCTTTATAAAACCACAGGAAAAGCTCTAAGGAGCTGCTTGCTTATCTACACAGGAAACCTCCCCAGTAGAAAAAGCTCTGAAGGAACTTTAAGAACAATTTTTGGGCTGATTTGTAGGGTTAGTGCACTGAGAATTTTAGTCCCATGCATATTGTTTTGTCGTAGTTCAGTACAGTACAGTATAGAATAGAACAGCCTGGATCTTTTAGTCCCAGAAGTTCTTTGAGGTTCTTTAATCCACCTGGGTTGAGTCCAATGCTCTGGGGTTCTGGTCATAAATAGTCACTTCTGAGTGCTCTTGCACAGACGACCAGAACATTCCAGTTTTAACATTGATATAAAATATCCATCCAGTCATCCTTGGGCTGTATCTGCAGCGAGGGATTCCAGGAGTGTCTTGTACATCTCAGATCGTAGAAATCTGGGGTAGGAGTCACGTTCCATCAGTCCATAAACAATCTTCTGAGCCTCGTCGAAACATTGCACTGTCGGTCTTGTCACATTTCGTGTAATTTCCTCTCGTGTTTGGTAGTCAATGTTTATCTGCAATGCAAATATGATTTTAGACACAAGTAGAAATTAACTTAAAATTTTTATTTGTAGCATATTAGTATCATTTCCTCTACCTCTCTGGGAGATTCTGCTTTGACAAATTGCTCGAAGATTTTCTTTGCCCTTGCGTTCATCTTATGTGAAGATGTTATCTTCTTGTATTCTTCGCACGTCAGCCAGAACTCGATGTTCTCATCACTGAATTCTGATTTAAGAAAGGTGCGGAATGTAGCCAGGCCATCTAGGAAAACAAGGAGACATCTAAATGTGGTCCAAGTCAAAACACACAGAGCAAATGGAAACCTTCACATCTTTGATTTACTAATGTTTACGTATACAGAACTGAAGTTTACTGAAAAATATAGACTTACATTTTGACCCAAGAAGTTGCTCCAAAGACTGAGACCATTGTTGGGTATCTTCTAAACTTAGCCTGCTAAGATGGTGAGATGTTTGATTACTTAACTAGCATTGGTTTAGGAGCAATAACTCTTGTTTGAGCACCCAAGAATCATTCTGGACCTGGTTTTGTTTTGAAATGAAAAATTTACGTTACCTCTCCGGAGCAGACGAATCGGAGAACATACACTTTAGTCGGCACATGAGGTTCTTTCCTCTATGGAGAGAACATGAGCTTTGTTGTCTGCTTGTCACGCTTTACACACTTATTTTAAAGCATGCTGTAATATAACACAACTTCCAGTGTAGCACAATGCCAATCTAAACTTCTGTAAAATGAAGGACTTACAAGTTCTTGTTTGTTCTGTGATCATCTCTGTCCATGTTGATACTTGTCGGAAGATCCGGTACAATTAGGCCAGGCATGGTAGAGCGAGGGCTTACCGCCTGAGAATCCACAGCCACACTCTAGATGTGATCATACCGCGCTTGGTGTCCTACCGGCTTCCCTTCTGAGGTTTGGCTCTGCTTTTTATGCCCTGCGACGGTTGCTAGGGGCTTGTGTCACCAACAGGGACTCGGCGAACCACAGCAAAGAGGAAGCCCTGAAAAGCCTCCACCCACCAACCCCCCCAAACACACACACACACCAACTTCCAAAAGCATTTGCTGTCAGCTAGGGACTGATGTTGCTCATCTACTGAGCAAATTCAACCGTATTTTTAGATATGTAAATATATATGAGTCCACAAAAACAACAGATAAGCAAATTACAACTTTGCATGTTGTGGTTTTCAGGAATCCATAGACACAAAACAGGGTCCAAACTGTAATGGCACATGGATGAAAATAAGAGTCAAATGAGGTGGTTACAGCCCGTCATTCTTTATTTTCAATGCTATTATTCTTGAAAAAACACATGGAAAAATATTTTTCCATTGCTTTAGATGTTGAGTAACTAGACTGGATAATACTCAGCTTCACTTGTAGTCCTGCACTGAAAATAAAGGTTCCAGTTAGCAGAACAGTCTCTAATTACAGAAGTTCTACAAAGATCTTCTTACCGCCTCAATTTTATGTAAACCACCTAATCAATGGATCTCAAGATTTTTGACTTGCAGACCCCCCACCACGTTTGTAGCCCAGTTGTAAGTTCTTGAGGCCCTCTAGTAGGCCTGGACCTCTGGTTAAGAAATAGGTTAGAAATAGGATATATTGGTGCATCATACAAATCTGAAGGAACTTTCATAACTTCAGAAAAAGCATAACAACTCAAAAACCTCAAAGCTAAATATATTTCTTATAGAAAAAGTAGCAGAACCTTTTTTTAATAGGTTGGTATTTTCTTTAGCTGTTGTTGGACCTGTTCTGTGGTCAGTATGTGTTAAGCAGACTTGTGTTATGGTGACTTTTCAAGTCCAAAAATGGATACAGGCAGTCAAGCATTCATGCTGAAACACATGTGCCAGCTAATGCACATGATCTTAGCCACTCTCACATACTGTAACACTGTCAGTTTCTCCATTGTGAGCAATTGAGCAAATTTCAGCAGCACACAGCCTTACTCATTTCCTTTCCGTTGCCACGGCGACCATATTTCGGCAGAGGAACATCGTAGCAGACTGTGGGAGAGTTTGGTCAGCGCGTCACACGCAGGTTGTAACCGGGTAACTTACAGATTGGCGTAACGTTGACTCAATAACAGGGCACATTCGCTGAATTCACCACAGTTACGGAATAGTTGCAAAGCGATGTTTTTTTTTAAACGGCCCTCTGTGCAAATTCATTTCCCTGTGTCATTGTGTTGCCACATGATTTTGCATCCGTCTCACCTCTGAGCGACTGGGTGTTTGGGAGGAACTTTACATTTGAGAGTTTGAGACAAAAACATTTGTAGGAAAAGCAGGAACATTGAGGTTTACATTAACCGCCCTCTGGGCATGAAATATAGTGACGGTCTTGTATATGAACATACAGTATACCTGCAGGACATACAGGTCTATGTACATTTTAAAAATGAGATCTCTTTGAGTTCTCAATTGTTTCTCCAAGCCTCATAAATGAGATAAACAAACTATTGCAAACTATTGAAAATATCCCTGAAATTTCAGATTGCTTTTTTAGTTTCTCTTTCATTTCTTTCCTCTTTTGCAGTTTTAAAAGAAACATCTGAGACATTGAAAATAAAGCACCCTTCCTTTTATTATATTAATCAATGTTTTTTTTATTGAACGAATACAATAATTACACCAACACGTTTTTTTTTCAAATACACAGTAGGTCAGATATTTCCAGCGGTCAGACTGTCCTTTTGAAACTGTGATCGTACAATCACCCCTCTCAAGAAGGACATGTGATGGAGGTGATTTCTCATGCATCACCGCTGACATTCACTGTGATGCTGGAAATTTAAACCCAGTCAGCTTTAAATAGCCTTTTTAAGCCCTGAACCTGAGGAAATAAGAGTTGAAAGGGATTATTACTGTATTTTATGGCAGTGTTTCTTGCTTTAGACCTGTTATAGCATCAGTTAGCTCAGGTCAGACATGTGACCAAAACACAATTATTCATTGAGTGTGGAAAATGTTGTCTCAGTTTGTTCTCCGCACATAATTAGTCAATGTCTTGAGGCGGTCTAAATATAGCTCATCTGCTATTTGTGTTTGCGTGTGACAAAAATAGCATTTTCATTAAAAGGTGGTGTGATGTTCCCTTCTGTAGCAAACGTTCTCCTCAACTTATGAACCTGTCAAATCACTGTAAATTTAAAATGACGAAGAACACATTAAAAACAAGACACATAGTGCTTAAACTTTCACTGTGAGTCAGATTTTAGAATACTTATTTTCAACCCTCATAGCATCATGTACCCCCTTAATTTCTTTTTGTTTTAAATTTTATATTATATATAATATATAATATAATTATATATATCTTAAATTATCCATTATCATGATTTGTGTACTAGTTTTCATCTGATTATTGATAAACAAAAACTTGTGGAAATATCAGAATACGTTTTTTTTAAATTAGCACTTTATAATTTAATGACTTTGTAAACAGGGCTTATATGTCAAATGAAACTGTAACCACTGTCAACCTTTAGTCTTTATTGAGGTTATATTAATATCCCAATATATATTAATACATTTTAACTTGCGTGGTATGATTTTAACATCTTTAATTAACATTTAAACATGTTGTTTATTGATATCGAATTGACACTTTCAAAATGGAAAGTCTCGTTCTGTGGAATGACCCATCTAATCCCAAAGAACAACAGAAACTGTAATTTCTACTCGTTCTGACAAGTTACAGCTGACATTTTTATCTGCCTCATTCATCTTATCACTCAGAACCAATGAAGTTGAGGCTTTGCACCACATACTTTCTGTTCTTCTCAAGTCACTTCCCCTAAACCACGTGCATAAGTTCTCTTTCTGTATGTCGGCTTGCCGGGGGACTTTCTCCTGT
>JAZGTK010011769.1:0-15363 GCA_036877625.1 Ambastaia sidthimunki | reverse complement strand
AGCACATCGTAATCTCTCTCATTGTATTTTAAAATGTAGGACCAAGATCACGCAAACCAAAGAAAAGTCCAAGCAAAGAAGACAAGCGTCCAAGAACAGCTTTCACAGCGGAGCAACTCCAGAGACTCAAGACTGAATTCCAGAATAACCGCTACCTGACAGAGCAAAGGAGGCAAGCTTTGGCCCAGGAACTCGGCCTCAACGAGTCTCAAATCAAAATCTGGTTTCAGAACAAAAGAGCAAAGATTAAAAAAGCTTCGGGACACAAAAACACACTCGCATTGCACCTGATGGCGCAGGGACTGTACAATCACACCCCTTCAACAAAGGACGACAAATCAGACAGTGATTAACGTGAAAAGACATAAATGCAATAATTTTAAAAAGGGCCAGTGTACAAAATACCAGCATTAAAGGATGAAGACTTTATGTATGAGATTTAATTCTGCAATATTATATGTATATATATTTTATGTGTACGGTGGTGTAAAACTTTTCAATTACTATCACTGCTGTGCACTGAAACTTCAGTTAGTTTGAGAGGAACTGGACGCTTCTTTAACAAGCGCTTTGATTGACACTTGACGTTGAGCCCCATGTGATCGTGTTTGATCCACGCTGAAGTCCAAAGATTTTCTCTGCTGCATTCAGGCAACTGTGATTGAAATAATAAATGGTAAAAATGTTTTATCTTATTTCAATGTTTGTTTGTTTCCATGCATAATTATTCCAGATTGATTTTGCATTGAATTGTGTCAGAGACGTGTTATTTAAAAAGACAACATTCATTATATCATGCTGAAAATAATTCAGTATATTGTATTTAAAGATGGTCTATGAAAACACTATTCGTTAAGAGTGAGACATAAATTGTTCAAACAGTTTCAGGAATTTGATACGACACATCTGAATGCATATGTCAGTACAAATGTATACTTTTAAGGCAAACACGTGACTGAAGGTGCAGGTTGAACTTAGCTGGGAATATACAATAAACGTTTCCTCTTTTTTCTAAACGGATATCCAGGAAAGTTTTTACTAAAGCATTTCCTTTAATTGACTTTAGATGGAATAATATTTCGTATTTAACTAAAACGTTTTATAAAAGTAAACAAGGTACCATTTAAATATTAAAATATAAACATTTGAAAACTGTTGATATTAAGAAAAGCCCCCAATAGTAGTGGTTACGTTTATTTTTATTTAAAACCTTGAAATGTACAAATGACAACAAAACAGTATTATTACCACCAGCACCAACAAAATATACTGCAATGACCTTTTGAGGTTTGATAATGTTATTAAAAGATTAACAAAACTCTTTAAAAACTTCTCTAATAAAAAAGAGAAACCAACAGATCATCAGCGAGCACGTGGCGAGTGTAAGGAATACGTTTAAGTGTCACATTTTTAAACTAAGACTCAAATGCATTAAAAGTGCATCTAGTGTAACGTAATTTCCAGATTATTTTATTTTGCTCTTGATTGTCATTACACCGAGGAACATAACTTCTTAACTTTCTGTGTAGCTATTTTAAATCTGCACGAAACACCAGAAAATTACAGTTTATTTATTATTTTAGTACATTGTTATTTTACCGCTTTTCAGGGCTGATCAATAATGCTTTTAAATGGACGGAAATAATGTTTCCATGGAGGGCACACTGCATGAATGAACTAAAGACATAGTAATACTAAATCACAACTTGTGGTTCAACAAACTCAGCTGCTAAAAGAAGGCGGGGCATATGAAAGAAGAAAAGCTATAGCTACGGTTCTGTTAAAATAGAAAATAGTTGTCTTGGTCCAGTTACGGATTATTATGGACCCGAAACAAGTGTCTCTGCACCGATTTGTGTGTGTAAACCAAAATTAGGTGCTGTACATATTGTGATTATCCGAGGGCCACACGAGATAAAATGCATATACAACAAAACCGTTTAGTTTTAAAAAGTTGTACAATCCATAAAATATATGCAGGCTATAGCTAACACTCAATCTACAAATTTGAAGTTTAATAATGGCACTAATAGTCTATATGACTTTAAAATATGGAGGGACACGCTGACAGACATGTGCTCTTGTTTAGCACAAGCAGCAACTACAACCGGGTAACAACTTAAGAAATCTTCAATGGAAGAAAATAAAAACCGAGTAATAACTTTTGATCATTATAGATCGTTGAATGAATCTTATTATCCATCTGGCAGCTCAGACGCCAAAAGTCAGATTTAGTCCAAACATCACAACAACGCTTAACGGAGTCAAATTGTGCTCATACATGCAATTTCACTCACATAATTATAAGCACTAAAAAGACTAACAACAATTAGTTTTACTCCAGAATAACACTCATTTTTTTACTCTAGTTTTACTCTCAATACAGAAATACTCTCCAACACAAACTGCATAAACTATGAATTTTGGCTGATTTAGTGAACATAAAAATTTAGGACTTATTTTCCGCAAATACTTAAAGCACCCAAAATAATTGTAAAACTGCGCACAATTTGCACTATTTATACTATAACTATAAGCAGAAACTTTACACACGTGTACGTGTTACCTGATGCCATGAAAACAATTCTAAAAAGTCGCATTACTGAATAGGTCCACCACAAAAGGCGAGCTATCTCTGAGAACCATTCCCAGCATTGACCTGTTCCTCAATGCCAGAGAATCTCATCTGCATTTCCATTCTTGCCAAGCTTGTATGTGGAAGTAACGCCCAACGGTCACTGACTTGGTGAGCTTCACTGGGGAACAGAAAGGCAGCTATAGGCTCCTAAATAAAGTCTGTGGCCTGGAGACCCCGCTGAAGGTCAAAGCCTCCTGTCACACCTGCAGGTGGCTCGTTTCTTTTCACTTACATTTCAACACCTTACACAGATCGTCAAGGCATCTCATAAGTTGCTGTCACTTTAAACATGAACCGAAAATTCTGCAACCCACGTTGAAAATGGTCCCAGATGTTAAAACTAACATTTAACTTGCCTCTCTACCACCATCTCTGTTCAAAGCATGACATTGCAGGTCACTTACTGGGTTATTTTCTCAACGTGGATGACTAGTTTAAATGCTAAGCAACTGTTATAACAAGCTACAAACGCTTCAAGCATACTTGGTACCTTGGTATATAGTACAGACAGACATATTCTGCAAAATCAGACCGACATGCCAAATTATAAATCATTATTTGTGTTACTGTTATATTAAGGGACAGTTTTAAACACTGTTCTGTTATGTACTTGCTCAGTAGCCAGAATTGTATTTATTTTTTTTAATCGAAAAGTTACAGATTGTAGCTTTAAGCCATTTTGGCAAAAATAATACATCTGTCTGCCTGTATAGGTTGAGAAATTCAAAGCTCCACAGTCCTAAAAGTTTGATCCCATTTTGCTTAATACCACGTAAAACTTCAGTGACCTCATGGGCCTGCAACATAAATTCTTCTGTTTTAACTTACCTCATAAAAGCATTCACTTTCACTAAAGGGGTCTTTCCAAATTCTGAATGGCTGGGGTTCCTAAGGCCAGTCACTCTAGAAAAGAAAATACACATCAGAACAGTGTTGATCTCCCCTCAGAAAGGCCTATCTTGTCCCCATTCCAACTGAGTCATTTATCTACAGTTTTTGAATGCTTCCTAGTCAAACTTGAATATGCAATGAAGAGCTGGGCTTTGTGGCGGAAATATAATTAAGGCAGTGAAAGACGTTGAGGGTGAAGAATGGGGATGACATCAGGCCAATTTCACACTTGGCACTCGGATGGCCAAACCAAAGCCAGGCTCTTGCCACGCAACACAGATCAAAGCGCACTGCCAGTTCAGAAAAAGCAGAGAAGGATTTAGGTATGCTAATCTCCAGGACAAATATATTTTAATCTTGTTAGAATACAAGTTAACACCACAGCTCGGTGGTTGAACTTTATAGTGAATTTAAGAGAAAGATCAAATTTCACTTATATACTTTTGAACGCGTAGATCTTTTGGTCCATCTCGACTGACTAAATGATTAATCATCCAGGTCACAAGATCAGGAATAAAGCATCAGGCTTTATTAGCGATGTCTCCATTCTAGGAAGTCTAGTAAAGTTACGAGGCCCTGACTGCCATTAAAGCGGTTAGTATGCAAAGGAAATTAATGCTTAGCTGTCCGGTTCTTTTTGTTTTAAATCCTAGCCAACAGCACCCTAGTAACACTTGATGTGTCATGTTCTTAAGCTCAAAGCACAAACAGAGTTAGGCAAACATAATAGAAATAAGCTTCTTTCTAAGGCTACAACCAACAAGCAGTTTCCTGAAATCTGAAAAGGTGGCAGATTTGTTGGGAGGAGGGTTAGTTAAATACACATTAGATCTCACAATATGGAGAAAAAAAGACAAAAAGTGCCAGAGAACCTTTTAGAGAGCAGTTTAATCCCATGTTGATCTTCAGTTAATTCATTGGTTGTTCAGGGCTCTCTGTAATGTGACACACTATTATTAAAAAAAAAATTACTTCATAATTTGTTTTATTCTTTAAATTGCTGTCATTTTCCACCAGGAATAAAGGTTTGTCATCAAATTCTTTATCACTTTTGTTTTTTTATATACAAAAAACGCTGAAGGATTTTTAGCAGAAACTTAGCAGAACGAAAAGATGATCTTAAAATGATAGTTTAAATTATTGCTATATTAATTCACAACCTTTGCACAATCTAAAACATACAGGCATTGCATTGCATTTCCCATATGAAACCGGTGTCATGTACATTCCCGAATATTTCCCGGTGATATCTAACATTTCCCTCTGTGCACAGGGAGCAGACTTGTGTTAAACAATCCAACACTATCATAGAAAGCAGTGAGTATTGTTATTTTCCCCTTCGGTGATTTGGCTGACACCCATATCCACACCAGCTCACTGAGCTCAGCAATCATGGCGTCTCTTGCTCCTTCGCTCTCCCAAAACAGGACCTGCCCCTGCGCTGCTGCCACGACGGCACATGCGCAGTTCTGCGTGGAGGGAGCTGTGAGGGACGGGTGCGAAAGACGTGCCATCACGCTTACCCAGCGGCCATGTTCAAAAGCCCCACTTGGACAGACATGGGACATCAGAACAAAACAAACAGACTGTGTGAAATGATCTGGGATGATTAAGCTCGTCTTTTCTTTACTTCTAACTTGCCTGCAAACAGTTCTTTAGTATAACAAACGGTTCTGAATAATGACAAATGTTTCACGTTTGAAAACAAGATTCATTAACCCAGCATATTTGATACATTTTCCCCTTTTTATTATGTGAATCTGTCATAACACTGTTTTGAAAGATAAACCGAGGTTGTAAACTGAATTTAAACCGGAATTGAACCAAGAGATTACACGTAACCTAAAGAATGCAAATTAAATGAAGTTCAGCAATTTTCTGTATATGCAAATACGTATATTTATTATATATATATAACTGCCAAACTAAATTTATAGGTTGATGCACAAAGAAAATACTAATAAAAAAAAAAAAAACAGAGAAATTTGTCCAATAATCAGTAGTAAAAACCCATTGGCTGATTTGGTTGCTTAGCTAACCCGCTAAATCACAATTTGTATGACAAAAATACTTTAGAAAAATATGAAGTCTCCATTTTCTGGTCCAAGGCTTTGGTTGCTCTCCCACAGCCGTGAATGTAAAACTAAAGTTCGCTATGTTGGAAAACAGAGCTCTTACAGTGACCTGGACACAGAAAGAAAGCAAAAGGCACAGAATTATTAAAGAGCTCCAATAAACAGAAAGAGACACTATGCATGAAGCAAAACAATTACTAAGGTCATAAATAATTTAAAAATCAAGATGTATTTCTGGTTTATTGGTTACAGTTTTTTTTTTAATATTCCAGTTTTGTGTCTGACACACACAAAAACTACCAGTGTTCTTACCCAACCTAACCTAACCAACCCAAATAGTTAGATAAGACTAAATAAGCATTTCTCTTCTAAGACTGCCCATGCAGGCACAAATGTCCATCATAGCTCAAAGCTAATTAATATACATACACGCAAGACTTAAATTAAACAACACAAACACAACATCATTTCTTTAAATTACACTTGTATCCATTATGTTGTGTAATTGTGACCACAAAGATCACAATAATAGGACAGATATTAGTCAGATATTAGTCAATTTTTGTATCGTTTTTCTTTGTTTTGCTACCAATATTGTGCTGTTAGCAGTGCTTTAATTACTTTTTTAATTGTTCAATTTCGATGTTTGCATTTTTTCTCAACTGCTGAGTTAAGGTAAATAAAAATAAAGGTAAATAAAAGACATGTCTTATTTAAAGTCATAATTTAAAAATTTAGGACAGTAAAAATTGTTAAAAGGATAAAAGACTTGGATTTAAAAAAAAATAATTACACTATACTTAATTACTTAAACTATATTGATATGTAAAGACAAAAATGTGCTAAAAAAGTTTGGAATCAATTTTTATATAAACATGTTTATTACAGTCTTGTGAATGAATGAATGAATGAATGAATCATTGAATGAATGGATGAATGTGCAACTACCTGATACTTCACTGCACAACTTCTTTGCCACATCGTGTGACTCAGCAGCGAAGAGAGAGACAATGTCATCTTCCAGCTCTTCCACAATACTTTCACACTGCAATACACATTTAAAACAATATTAACATCCTATAAGCATGTTATATTCATATCATGAAATAGCTAAAATATTAAAAAACAAACAGTGACAGACAGCCATCTTTACTGCTGTACTTTTTAGGTCTGCCATATTGGAAGGTTTGCTAGGCAACTTACTGGCAAATGTCATGTAGCTTTTACTGTGGTCTATAATTTAGTTATATCTAATTGTTATCATAAATCAAAATAAAAAATAAAGAACAAATAAAAAAAAACGTAGTCTGATGAGAATGAGAATATGTACGAGAACACGCGTATAAGAACACACATGTACTCGCCCTTTATCATTTAAAGTGCAATAAATAACAGCAAATATAAAACAAAAGGTTAATCTCTGCACAACTATTAAAGTAGCAATTTTAAAATACACTTATTTTAGAGGCACATCTTACTGAAATGTAGGAAAGAATCTGATGTTGTTGATTCATGCAATACTTCAACAGATGTTGAGTTAAAACACATAACGACACTAAACCTCTAGAAAACATTTTATCTATAGTTTAAAATCAAATTTATGATTTTGTAACGTATGAAGTGTGTACATCACTGCATATATGAACAAACAGGACAAACGAATGAACAAACGAATTGTATTGCTTTATTTAGAACAACATGGTAATCTTGGTCTTTTTTAATTAAAAATAAAAATCTACTCAGTAACAGAATATCTAAAATTACTTACGGCAAATTTCAGGGCATTGGAACCCTCTGGTCCATCAAACTTAAAATTTTTAAAATCTGGAAAATTCCCGCCATCATTTTCTCTGGGTGCAAATCTCTTGTAGCTCTTTTCTTTGGAGACCGGGTCCTCATAAAGAGCATAATCACTCATGCTATTACAAACTCCCTCCAGCAGTTCTGTTAAGTGAGTCTCTGATCTAACAAGACGAACCTATCGAAAAAAATTCAAAAAAATTATAGCATAGTTAATTGACAAAGTTATCAAATCAACTCTTTCCGCTCTAACAAAAACTAATTTCTAAGTAGCGGGGCGGTGAAGTCACTCAAGATGACCTTTTCCTTCCTTTCCCATTTAAATACATCCCCTGTGCCACAGCCCTGACTTTTAACCTGCATCTCCAAAGTTGGAAAAGTAGATCCGCTTGCCCTGGCAACAGAACAAAAACACACTGTGGTGTCTAGACAGGTCAAGGTGCACCCTGCTCCCTCCCCTTTGGCCTCCCCCGGAAGGAGAAAGGGGAAAGGGTGACGGGGGGGCGGAGTGAGTGAAAGGGCTGGAGAGCGGGGGGTAAGCAGTGGGGAGGGGAGTTTTCAACAGCAGCCAAGTGCAGGGTAAACATTTGAGTCCCATCCTTTGGTTCTCTTGGGCAGCTCATCTCCTCCACCCTCCAATGATCAAAGCAGGAAGTTTTCCTTGTCAGGCCAGTCAAAAGGGGTGGCGGGGTTGGTGATGGGGGTGTCAGGGGGGTTATTGGAAAGAGGACAGGTTGCAGATGAGTTGGATTTTCTTGCGATGTAGATATATCCCTGACCCCATTGTCCCCTTTCAGACACAGTATGGACCCTTCCGGTCTCGCTGATTACATTATGAGGGTGTCTCTACCCCCTCCTCTCTCGTGAGGCTTGGTGACATAAAGAGGCTTCCGTGGCTCACTGCCATCTGGTCACAAATAACATAAAAGGTCCCATGGAAGGACAGCCACCTAGCCCCACATCCCCCATCTTTTTAATTAAAAAACTGAATGAAGTCAGATGAAGCAAAGATAAGACAATATATGATCATCTATAGGCTGAAAAAAACGTCAACTAAGGAAGCCAATTGCTTCTCCCTGATAATAACAAATAACGAAATATTGTTCACCAGGACTAATAAACCGTATCAGTATTAAACATTGTGTATGTAATGAAATCTGCATTTGTCCTAGCACAGAAATTGTAATATCATATTTGAGATCTTCACCAATTGAAGTTCTAAATACGACTCATTAAACTTCAAGGTACTTTGGAATAACCATCAGAAAACAACAGGAGAGGTTCAGTCTTGCACAAAAGTCCAAAACCAATCAAATCTCCTCTTTGGATCTAGCAGAGGATGGCTGCGTCCTTTGCCGAGTCCTTATCATGCAATCCTGAAAATGGTGGGGAATTAAATTCCTCCCCGTAACAGTCTGAAGGGTTTGAATAGAAGCTGTCAATAAAGAATTTCTGTAGGAATAAAGAGGAGGGGGGGGCTAGGCGGCCCAGGCAGAGAAAAGGTTTCTCAGGGATGCCATCCTTCAGTGAATTCCCATTGGAAAGCCAGGAATCATTGTAATGTTAGGACACAGGGAATTTCATTTTTCCCAAAACCGCAGAAAAAATGCTAAGCATAAACAAAACAGAAAAGAACAAGATGAACAGATTTTATGAAGAAGTTATATCACCTTAATATATAATCGCATAAAAAAAAAACGATACAAGGTTATCTCAGACGAATCTGCTTAAATCATGAAGCGCATTGCACAGGTTCACCTAAAGCTTCTGAGAAAGCGAATCAAGCCAAGTATGAAAAGAGAAACAGGGAGGGATTTGGGGAGCTTTGATTAGCATTTATTTTTAAGTGAAGCTCCTCTCAGGGAACCGTGAGTGAGTTCTGCTACATTGCTTCAGTTCTGCTTCCTTATGATTGAAAGGAGGCAGGAACCGAAGACCAAAACACAGTCAGATGGGACCAGCAAGCGGATCATTTTAAATTTTTGTATGATTAACTATTAGGGTGGTTATATGGAGTGTGTAAATAGACAATATATGCAACAGCCCAGCATGAATCGCTGTGTTCCTGACACTGTGTATTTATTGCATTTTTACTGTCAGCTGTCACTCTCTCTGGACTTCTTACATGTTGCTACACGGTTCTGATTATCTGAACCTCACGCTTATTCTACACTCGCTTGGTAATGAGAAGAACAGCCCTAAAACAACATGACCAGAAGCAGAATTTGTTATAGCGTCATTTGAAACATATGTAATTAAAAATACATTTCTGACTTCACCCCAATGAGCTGA
Organism: Ambastaia sidthimunki; assembly: GCA_036877625.1. Taxonomy (NCBI): domain Eukaryota; kingdom Metazoa; phylum Chordata; class Actinopteri; order Cypriniformes; family Botiidae; genus Ambastaia; species Ambastaia sidthimunki. The sequence goes on along the minus strand of JAZGTK010011769.1, from coordinate 5,667 downwards.
TAAATGACAAAAATGAGGAAAAAGACTGCGTGCATCTGTGTACTGTATTCATCAAACAAACATTAAATACTTCATTAATCAACGGTTTCAACTGCAATGATGCAAAACATAACAGATTTTACAGCTATTGTTAGGACAGAGAATAAAACCTGCTGTTTCTTTTTTCCTAGGTGGCGTTAGTAAGAGAAACCAATAACAAATACAGGCTTCAGTCACATAAGCAATACAATGACACTATGTTTCATATCAAAAAGGGTGACAAACATATTTACCCACATTTAAAACAGCTTGAGAGGGAAAAGACAGAACTGAACAAACACTTGTTATTAGGCAGTAACAGTGACAATCAAAGGGGATTAACCTCTAATCAATAGTGGAGTCAGACCCCTAATAACAGTCCCTGGATACCAGGGGTCAAGGCTTTGAGTTCATTAGGTCTGACCCTTACACACTGACACCACTGTTGAAAAGGAAACAGTGAAAATGGCTCCATCTACTCAAGCAAACAGTACAAGATCGCAAACACCGGAAAATATTAAAGAGCCAGCTACAAACTAACAAAATAAATACACCTTAACACATAACAATGGAAACATAATGTACCTTTTTATCAGTAAGGCTTCCATCAGGGTTGAGTCTGAAACCACCAACGTGAATCATCTTTTTGGGATCAGTTTTACTAATTGAATAGTTTAGTTCCTCTGTGATTGCTAAGCACGCTAGAAAAGACAAATATATAGCATTAAACTTAACTGCAAACCCTCCAAATGTGGAAAAAAACAAGGTCAGCAAATTCAGGCTCTGACATTAGGACCTTTTTGTTGACATCAGTGCACAAATGGTAAAGTCCTGTTACTAATATCACTACTGATATATTGTAATTTGTCATCACAGGCTATTATCTTCATAACAGAAATCCAATATTTCATAACAGTAATGCATCTTTATTTATTATTCAAAATTATTTTAAAAGCATTCAGCGTTAGAGTTTGTAATGTTAGACACCAATTTTAAAGCCAACTCATGTTTAAAATCTTTAGCACCATGTAATTTGTTCTGGAAAAAATATTGCATTTATTTTTTTTTTATCAGCTAGTGTATAATAAATACCAAAGCGCTAGCTATGTTTCTGTTAAAAATCTTGAGTTTTCTGGTGCTTAGTCATGCTTGCTATATTTCCATGGCAACTGCCAAAACTAGGCGGAGCTAAAAGTAGGTTTTATCTGAACCTGAAGCTTTTCAACCCTTAAATTTCCAAAATGCTTGGTCCCAGCACCAGTTTCACAAAGTTTTATTTTGCGTTTTGTAATGCTAGTATGTTATTCCATATTAGAAACCAACTTAAATGTAATTTCAGAAGGCTTTATTGAAAGACAACTTATCGTAGTCCTGCAGTATGACCAGAGTGGAATACACTTCTAAATTGTACATTTAATTAACCTTGGATGCTTCTGAAAGAAGTAAGATATAAAATCTATTTACGTACATGGTAGTAGAAATAGCTTATTCACGTTTTGGTGTGACGTTGACCTTTGAAAAGATTTCTACAAGATGACTGACAATCTAACACAAATTTAGAACTGGAACACACAAGGCATATTTGCCAGTTTTTGTTTAAAAAATCTTTTATTTAAAGCTTTAAAGTCAGCTGAAGAACCTAAATTTTCACCTAAACCTAAATTTTCCAAAAATGTTACATGAATTTGACAGGTTCATTGATGAATGTCATTATTGTTCTGAGAATCTGATATGTAAATATGTAAAATTAATCTAAGGTGTAAAAACACTTCTATTCAAAGTAAATGTCATCACCAGGACCTGTTTTCGCTATAAACAACCTGCTGAATTTTGCCAAAACTGTATCATACAAAATGCTACTTTTAAATGTGATTTGAAAGTAATTTCTAAAACACAACATAGCAATAGAAATACAGCATTACAGTAATACAGCAAATACAGCAAAATACAACATACCAAACCTTTACTATACTTTGTTTTTTAGGTTTTACTATTACATTATTTTAACTAAATAAAAATATTCAGATATTGAGATCTAATATTCAATATTTAGAACTCATACTAAGCACTTTACTATCATTACGATCAAACTGAGGTTGTCAATGCTAAAAACTGCTAATTACCAAATTTTCGAATGAAGTACAAAGAGACTAACACAAAGCAAATAAATCAATATTTAAATCAAACAATCAGATTTAATGATAAATCTAATTACACCCTTTCATTAGATCGAGCATCATTGTTTAAAAAATGAAAATATCTACAGAGACTGACTTAAGTATTACACATAGAAACATTAAAATGCTGTGTCAATGCTGGCACTTTCTGTGTGTCTACAAGAGGCCAAATGTTGCCATAAATGTAACCCGATTTAACAGGTTACAAACAGCTACAACAACAAAATATTAACCCAAAATGTTAGAATTATGTGAAATAAGCCTTTACGAACGACTCTGACGCAAGCAACTTTTTTTAAACCATCCAATTAGAATTAATATTTTAGCCTTACAAAACTTATCGTTTACAATATGATTTTCAACACATCAGCATTTACTACTGACTATATTTACATATGATATTGGGCATACATGCAAATATATAAGATAATGTGAAAGAGATAATATGAATTAATTGCAACGATTTTCAAAGTTTTAAATATGTGCACAGAATGAAAACTATTATCTATGGCTATTACAATATGGTGCAATTGGTGCAAATGTATTGTGAGGCGTCCTATGCAAGTAATTTGAAAGTATTTTGAGGTAAATATGCATCTTCAGTTAGATTTATTTAACTCACTTTATCTCACCTGAACAGTACAGCACTTCATCTTTCTTTGACTCCGTTGTTTTGGGCAAAAACATCACTGCCACAAGAAAAAGCCCAGCTTGTTTAATCCATGATGACATTTTGGTCTCCTGAACAAAGAAAACAAATTTATATATGTGAACTTTATAATATATTGTAATTTTTGTTATTTCAGCTCATGCAAGGCAATATCAGAGCAATTATACTTTAGTTACATTCTTTTGTAAGACTAAAAGTAAACGTACATATAGAAATCTATTACTGTTTACACTTTGTTACTAACATTTAGGTAAGCATTCAGATAAACAAACATATTCAAACTGGCATTCTCTCAACATGGTGAACAGTTTGTCTACCAGCTTTACATGAGGCATAGTGAAAGTTTAGGGCAATGAAATCCATGATTTCTGTACTAATGAAATTAGAAAATATGTAGAAATTTGACATTTTCACAACAAATGAGATGTTACATATGCTTTTCACACAACAATGAGGTATGTCAGGATTACTTAGTTTCTGAGAAGGGGCATAAGGGTTCTTTAAATGTTTTGTTAAACCACAAACAATTTAGTAACAACTGGAATAGTAAACACAAAGGAGAGGCCTCGCGGGACAGTAGCCTTGAGGTTTCAAGTTCACTTTCACAGCTCCACCCAGAAACGGCTTCAGCTATTTATCACACTGTGTTAAACTGGTTTTCTGTTCGTATATCTTGTATGACATCTTTAATCTATAAACTTTCTGAGACCTCTAGTGACCATTAATGAAGATTTGAAAGAACTGGCGCCCCCACTTGATCTCTTTCTCGTCATCACTTCAGTTTTTTTTAATGAACTTTATCCTTCGCTACTCGTGCATAATGCAAAACACTGACGAGATGGTATTAAACTATCATAACATATGCGCTTCCTTTTAATGTAATACGTAAATATAATATAAAGATGTGTTTTAAAAAGTCCTAACCGTACATTTTACTGCATTTATGATCTTCATATCGACAGGTAAATGCGTAAAACTTAGCACAGGTGCACGTGTCCTACCTGCTACACCTGTGTGAGTAAATACATCTTTTGTTGTAGTGACGTTTGCAATAAATAAATAAATAAGAAAGATTATAAATGTAGGATTGGACTGGCAGTTTGTGGCAAACTTTTGTTTAACTAAGACATAATCAACAATGTGGTTACTGTCTTACCTGAGACGCTATGTGACAACAACAGGAAGCGAATAAGATACCGATTAAAGTTTCGTTTGTTAAAATGATCTAGACGAAGCTCAACACTTGAAGGTCAACGCCAGCTCGTTTGAAAATGAATTACACAACACCTCCATAGACAGAGAAAGCAACAATATCTACGTGCCGGTCTGTGGTGTTGCCACGACCAGCAACCTTGCTGGCTGCACGGAAAATTGACAGCTGTGGCATCCAATCAAATAAAAGAATTATGACGGTCATCCAATCAGCGCAACGAATTCCTGACCATCAAAAACGCGGAAGTGTTATCAGACAGCACAATACTGACGCTCAATATTTTTATTACATGCGAAAAAGTGCGTTAGTGTTAACAATCGTTTACGATGTTTTAAATTGTAAAATTGTTACTGGGAAACTAAATAAATACATCAGTATTTATTAGTGTTTAGAGAAGGATGTATGATTTACCTCTCTCTCTCTCTCTCTCTCCCTCTCTCTCTCTCTCTCTCTCTCCCTCTCTCTCTCTCTCTCTCTCTCTCTGTATACATATAGTGCAATTGATAAGTATTGATAACAATAATACATTAATAATAATAAAAATTGTGTTTTGTTAGTAAATCTGTATGTGTGAACATGCCTGGTGTTGGTTGCAGAAACAATATTTTGTTTATTAATGTATTTGTATATTATCATATGAATATTAAATTGGGTCCTGGGCTTTTTATTTATTTCAGAGGAAGACATTGTGGGTGGCTGGATAACAGCCAAACAAGTGTGTGTGTGTGTGTGTGTGTGTGTGTATGCATACTACACCCAAACACACTGCTAAGACACTTTAAGAGATTTTAGTTCTTTTGCTGGTTTACATCTAATTAGCTGAAGATCATGTAGACTGATTCCATGCTCAGTGTAAAGTATGCTGTGGTGATAAACAAAAGTAAATGTCTGTTAAAATGCCTGATCTGAGGTGATGGTGTCACATTCTGCCTCAGGATTGTGACAGGTGGTTTCTTCACAGGGCCAGATGTCCTTTTTATTAGCTAATGGTTTATTATCTGCTAAATGTGACCTACGGCAGAAATACAAGGTGTTCTGCTACTAGAAATAGCTCTAACTGTGGCAGGTTTGAGGTCTCTTGAGGACTGTCCAGAATAAGAGTGAGGGAAACTATAAGCCTTCACTTAGATGAGGTGTTTTAAATCTGACACATCATCAAAGGTGTAAAAAACAAAGGTTTTTGTAGGTGGGTGATGTTACATACATAACATGCTTTGTGATTAAAAAGATAAGACTTTTGTAAATGTTGATTCTTCAGTAAGTCCTGCTAAGAACAAACACTGCAAAAGCAAATCACACATAATGAGAATGTTGGTTCATAATGCTCTTACTTTGCTCTGTTTCCATGTAAAACTTAAGGAAATATGAGGAAAAAAATCAGTTCCTTAATGTTTTGACAGTTGAACACATCTATAAAGATTGGGCAATTGAGGCAATTATATCTGCATGTGGTTCATCTATAAACTTGAATGTTGTGTTTTCTGTTCAGCAGTGGCGGAGCTAGAATTTTTTACATGGGGTGGCCAGGGGGTGGCCACTGCTATTTCAGGGTGTCCACACGCACGCACTGTACTCAAAGTTGAAATAAT